>UZAE01000023.1:0-56408 GCA_900617975.1 Rodentolepis nana | reverse complement strand
AGAACATTACTTTAAGTATTTTTTTTGCGTAAATAGAAGTTGCTCGAGAGATTCCTTTCATTAATTTTAAATGCCAAGTTTCGCATTCATACCATTTTCGTGCCAATTACAATTATGCCACACGATAGTAAGAGCTCTCTATCACATCTTATCCACGCTGAAATGAAATCTGCCATGTCTACTGCCTCTTATTGGTTGATATCTCTGAATGCCAATAATGCATTCATATCTAATAATGGTAACCTCCTACGTGAAATTTATTCTAGTGTTAACTACGCCACTTCATTTGTGATTGATATTCAAATCTGGGGTGTGCGATAGACTTGCCTCCATGTGGTGCACCCTGGGCAACGTATACTCATACGGCAAAAAAGTCTATTAACTGGCAGTTGACTTCTGACTTCAAACTACCATCACCCCACTGTATGTCATATTCGACCAATTCCACAGTACTCACCTCACCTTTTCTCTACCTTTGTGTCTGTCTCTTTTACATCTTTGAAACACTTTTCTGTTCTCTCTCCCTCTCGATTTTTTTCTCTTTGATGTTCCTTCCCCTCTGTGAAGCCTGAATTATACTAAAGGGCTAAAGATAACTATCAAAACGCCTGCCATTTGATATAAATAATTATTCGAACCCTTCTCGTTACTTATTTTTATTTATTGTTGCGGATTTTTGATTTGTGACGCTGAAACGCCGGAGACGATAGTTGGAACTGCGTTTGCGGAACTAACATCCGCTTTAAAATGCACATACTACTAAGCAGAATAATTTATTGGGCAGCGAGTTTAAACAAGGTATGAATACACTTTGCTACCAATATAAAGATATCAATACGAGGTTTAGCATCGCGGAGTGTCAAGGGGCTTAAATGACCAATAGAAACGCAAGCAATTCAGAAGAGGTTGGGGGTGGGGAGAGAAGTTACAGCTAACCAAAATGAAGATGACACAATGACAAGAAGTTAAAGCAAGTGAAGCGTGCAGAGTAAAGGCTAACACATGACTGATAAAATACATTGGGATAAATTGAAAGAGAATATTCACTGCAAATGAGCTGATGTTGGCAGGATTATAAACGCAATGAGTTTAAGTATTCATCATCATATCAATTCATTCGAGCCTTCTGCTGATCCGTTTTGGACAAAACAGGAAGGCAATTGGTTGCGAAATAGTCCAATTGAACATTTTTCTCAACGTTTAGCTAAGATATACTTCTAATATAGAAGTCTATGTTTTGTCCATTTGGGACACTTAAATTTGTAGAAGTTTATTTCAACCATTTAGGAGAAGAAAGGCCGAATAGTATGCAACGTGTCTTACTAATTTTCAAGAAAAGAAAGCGGGAATTATCTACTCATATCTGATACTTACTAAAGTTAGCACGCACTAAAGAAGATGTATTGCTATAGAGAAGAGGAAGCGTTTAGTGAGTAGGGTAAAGAGGTTTCCTCATTGAAATCCGGGATTACTACGTCTTCTGCGTTGTTTTTAAAAATCTCGCATTGAATTCAACATCCAAATTAAACATACTTTTTCACGATTCATCCTTACAACCACACTTGAAGTTGAGTTAGTAATTTTGCAAATTAATGTTTATTTTGACTAGTACTCCCTAGGAATGAGGATCTCGTGCATAATGCAGAAGCGTTGCTCTCTTTCCTTTGAACACGCGCATAAAATTATAAACTCCACCAATTTTCGGAATAAATTCGGTTGTTTGCTTTCACCCTTTTCTACCTGTTCTGAAATTTGGATTTTTGGAAAGGCAGGGGAACCATCGATTTCTTAATAATTTTGGTCACTTAAAAAGTCATTAGCATTTTTGACTTTAGGTAAATCTAATTCAGTGAATAGAACGGAACATATTTTTAGCTTCAATTACAGCTAAGTGAGTTCTAATCAAGCTTTTGATGGCTTATTCAGGGTCAGTGTCAGTGTCAATTAATTTAGAGTTCTGGAACAAATTGCAAATACTCCGCAGTCTTGACGAGAAACACTTGTCTACCACATTAAATTTTAATTAATTGCATCAATTACAAATATTCGGGGGGGGGGGTAAATCCTAGAATCAAGAATAAGTCAATCATCATGTCTCACAGGGACTTTATCACGTGTTCCGACGATGAAGGTCCGGTTACCACAGCCATCGATTTTGGAAAAAAAGTTATAGATGCCCATAAAGGTCACTCTCATTACTGTTAACAAAGAAAGTCAAAGGAAATAGTCGAGCTTTCTTCCAGTCACTATGCTTTATTAATGACAAATCTCAGGACATTATCAAATATCTGCCTAGATAATTCGATATGTTGTAGGGGTTGATAGTTTTAGTTTTCGGATAAAGGTCTTAAACGAAATCTATCTATGAATATATATTCCTTTAAATATGAAGAACATTTTGTCAATAATTGTAATTACATTATATCTCTACAAAGTTGATATACGATTAATGGCGAATACAGGTACAGTTAAAAGTGTCAAAATTTTTTTATGAAAGCTCATAGAGATAAAATCTTCAAGATTCTAATAACGACTTCTAGTAATCGCCTACAATATGTTTAAGCTTCTCGACTTTGACTTTGCAATTCCAAATTGGAAAATTTGAAATGATTAAATCTGAAAATGTGTTTGTGTACCATGAAAAAACTGATTACGATGATTTGCAAACATAAAAATTCCAGCTACTCTGGATTGGTTAGAAATGGCATGATTTTCTCCAATAAATTTACAATTGAAGAAACCATCTAACGAAAAAGTGTTGGGCTCACGCGATATTAACCGATTTGCAGAAATAACTTCACTATTCCACGATGGGAGTTAATTAGAAGGCTGGGTTAAAATCAAACTCATAGCAACCTCTTTTTATCATTAAGGTCTATTATTTTTTCAAAATATATGGGCTAGAAGTTAATAGGGCATAGCATTTTGAACCAAAAGTGCGGAATTTAACTACTCTTAATCTCATTGCTCAAATATTCATACTCCTTGCTAAATTTTAATCTCATTATCAATGGTAAAAAATTTGTTCCTTCCGTTAAACATATATATTATAATATATAGTCTGTTTACCATTGTTATTGATTTAATAGTCCCTTACAATTTGACTTTACTGCAAATATTATGATTATTTTTGAGGAAAGAAATGATTTAAGACATTCAACTAAGTTGAGATGATTTATAATTTAGTAGATGAGATTCAGCAGGCGTAAAGTAATTTTATCTGCAAATCGAGTAGATTTTAATACGATTAATTTTTAGACGCGACGTTAGCAGATGGCAAAATTATTTATATTTTGTTTACTTTGTTTTTGTGTCTGGAAAGTTTTAACCCCCCGTATATACACTCAACGTGGTTGCATAATTATTATTTTCTCAACGTGGAGGTTATAATAATGACGTTTGGAGTTTTTGTACTGCTTTCAATTTACAAGTAATTGCAAATAGTCAATTTTCAATGAAGCATGTCGCCTATTCATAAATACAAATATATTTCAAAAGTGGAGTTATTTCCGGTCGTGCTTATCATATGATTTACTGTATAGCTCTTCTGCAATTAGGAAGCCATAGCCCGATATTCTGTTCTTTATTATTTTCAATAAATAATGAAAACTGTATAATTGAATATTTTAATAAAATATTGTCTGTTATAATTATATATAATTAGGTCTTAGAATTTATATATGCATAATTGAAGAAATCTCGATCTTTTTTAATTCGGATAAAATCAATTATAATGGTGTTAGATTAGTTGAAACTATTATAGTCCTCGCGATCATATCTCGCCAATGAATGCAACTTGAATTTACTTTCAATACAACTGCAAAAATTTATTTCATGAGGCGTATATATATGATAAATCGCTCCTTGACTTTGTCATCTTCCTATAGGACGTTAATTGCTCATGCGAACAAAGCGGTGTTTTCCATGAAGTTTCCAAATATTAACCTATATGTTTCTTTAAAATGACTTAATATAAGGGCTCTTTTAAGTATTGCGTTTTTGACCATTGATAAATTATTATGATTTCATTAGTAATCTTTTCTGCACTTTAGAGGACAATTGGCTGACAAATAGTATCTTTTAAAATGGCTCTGCAAGTATGACGACTTATTTTTACTATGTACAAAATTTTATTAGCATTTAAACACATGCAGTCTATATGAAGTTAACTGAACTTAAAAATATGAAGATTAGCATCAAATCTAACTAAAGAGAGGCTCTTTTTGAAATGAGTGATTCCCATTAGCCAAACTATTGAAGTGTTCTTTCGCGGAAAGATGACAGTAATGAATGTGAGGGAGGCCTTCATTTTGGTGGCTTCAGATTAAACAGCCTATTGAGTTCCTTAAAAATTAAAGTTTTTTTGCTTGCGAAAATAATTAAAAAATGGCGCTCTCATTAAGTGAAGTAAGAAACAAAAATTGTAATTTTTCAATTAGGGAAGAAAAAATAATTTTTTATTCATCTGCAAGTTGGTAATTATAATGAATATTTAAAGATGGCGAGAAAGATTGAGAAATTCCTGAATAAAATTATTTTTCTTGTCAAAATATCGCCCGAATCACATGATCTATCTGTTTAAAAATTTTAAATTAAAGAAACCTTATTTACTTATCAAAATACAAAGGCAGTTGTATATGGAAATTTGTTTGAAACAGATTAGCCTGTATTTTACCACATTCCGAAATTTACGTTTTTTTTGAAAGATGGATGTTCAAGCATTATTGGTTTGAATGATGTCTCCGTATCAGCCATAAACATGAGAATAAATTACCGTTGACAAAGCAGTAATTTTGAAACTAAATTTTCTCATTTCCCTACTCCTCATTAATTTTTTTCTCTTATGTTTTGGTCGGTCATCTGAATTTTTTATTTTATCATATTTCTTGTACAAGGTGACAGCAAAAAGTTGAAGGAAATGGCTTTTCAGTTGTAATCTTTACCCTGTTAAAAGTAGTAGGCATCCATATTAAAAGTTTAAATCCGCTTTGCTCGTGACATGCGTCATTAATGCGCTACATTAATCTCCCCATATTCTAATACAATGTGAAGCGTTCACAACATACCTAGAAAGTCTTACTAATTTTTTACTACGATTTGTCTTTATTTTGACACATAGGCAGTTGACTTCTCACTTCAAACAACCACCACCCTATGTCATATTCGACCCCTACACAGTACTCATCCTACCCTTTCTGAGCCTTTCTGTCTCTTTTACATCCGTGAATCACACTTGTATTCCCCCTCCCGAATTCTTCTCACTTTGATGTTTCTACTCCCCTCTGTGAAGCCTGAAGTCAACTTAAAAGCTAATGATCACTGTCAAAACGCCCGCCATTTGTTATAAATATTATTTTGACACATACGGTGAATCAGCCACTTTATGAAGTCCAACACACGAAAAATAAAATAAACTATTAAATATATTCAAATATTTTGAAAGAATATATTAATGACATTTTAATGGCATGCCCACAATGCACACATAATTTCCCAAATTTTAATTACCTACATTATGGACATATTGTATACAATCGAGTTTCATTAAGAATTGTATATTTATAGATATTGCCTCCTTAAATTTACATTATATAATATTTAGACCACTTCCTTATGTTACTATAAACAGCAACTGCAACGTTTCAGTGATGTAAAATTTTCTAATGTGAAGTTAATAAAGAAAACGAGTAGGCTCTTACCACGAAATCTACGAACTTTATAATGCATAAATAAAACTCTTACTCATGAAGGGAGAATTTTTCGTTTTTTTTTCACAAAAAGGGAAGACAGTATGAAAGACTGAGAGTTAGCAATTGATATTTAGATTTGACTTGCACAAGATCTCCATGCCAAGTAATTCACAGTTTAACTTAGAACACAAATGAGCTCAGTTTACCTAAAATGAACTCTCCTAAATTTAATCCATAAGTCAAAGTATGCAATATACGGGAACAAAGTGAATTGCAATAAATGTAAGCAGTTAATTCGTATGTAAATGCACGAATCATTGGAATTAAGAAACTCGTTTTATAGAATCAATATATTGACATTTTTGAAACCAATCTGAGTGAATTATATACCTTAACAAATCACTTCAAATTAATATCATGATATGAGTGCGAGTTTCTTATTTTGCACAGGTGACACATATTTAATATTTTTGGGAATTTTTTCTCTCCCTCATAAATACCATGAAAATAGGAAATAGATATTTTTACCGAATGCTTTAAGCTATACTAGTTTGAACAGTTAAGTAATTGAGAGGGACATTGAAGACTTCTAGGAAGGTCTTAGTTCCTTTCAATTAAACGCTCCCCTTTTTGTAAAGCTAAACAAAATCGTCGTAAGTTCATTTCCACAGCATTCAACCTATTTTGGTCTGCATGCATTACATTTCATGTAAGTCGCCTTACACATTGGATAATTATTCAAATATCGAAAGCTTTGGGTTTCACGTAATTGAAGGTTATTCATAATAAATTCCGGATTATTTTCTTCTAGTTATTTCATGACTAGTTTCGTCTTTGGAAAAACTTGCCAAATTGATCCTGCAAACTATATTGCTGTTTATAATAAATTTTGCCTTCCTGAAAATAATTAAACTTGACTGTAGTGAGTATCGCTTTATATTATCATATAAATGCCATGCTCAAATGGAATTAATTTGGATTAGTAAAAGGTATTTTTGCTTAAGTGATCACGATCAACGAGATTTTTCCTGCATTCACTCGTAAAACGTTATTGCGCAGTAACTCAAGTAGCAAATCTGCTCTCCCAGAGAAGGGAAATTTTCCTACCCACTGTTAAATGGCGGCTCAATTCATTCTCTCTTAATACGCGATTGCGGTGTTTTCTTAACGTAGCGTCGCAGTCTTATGATTTTCAATCATTTATTATTGAATTCTTTTTAATTCACCCCTCCCGCTATTTTTAGCATACCTAGTTACTTTTGTAGGAGTCGATAAAATAATGACATTTGCATTGACGATATAATATGCAGTTTGATTTGATTAGGAAAATTACTTTATTTTCGATGACAACCTTTTAATTTCGAATAAATTAAGTCTATGGAGTTGAAATTGACCATACGGAGAGTCTTTGTCCACGTGTCATTATCATGGCATTCTCAATGACCTGTAAAGAATTGCATTTCGTGAATATCATTGTTTATTTGAATCTGGCAATGATGTGAAATGCGAAAAAGGCCAATCATAGATTCACACAGCAATAGTCATTACTCCTGTGGTTCTTATGAGCTATTTTCTTAGTATCCAATTCTTACTTTGGCAAGATCTTGAAGTGACTGAACGTACTATCCTTTCTGGATGTACAATGGTTTGTCTTAATTTACGTGTTACCTTCTGGTTAAAAAGCGCAAATAAATTCGTAATTCATATGCTCTTATTGGTGTGGTTGGTTGTCTTTCTCTTTCTTCTTGAATCAAACCCCAGTATTGCAAAAATGTGGCATATTTTATACCTCAAAACACACACTATTGGTCCATAGACAATTCCAAGGAACACTTTGACGCAGCTCAAAATATCTAAAAAATAGACGTTTGAAGTGCAGTTGCAGTCTGACGTATTGTATTTACCGGTTACTTTGCTAACACCGTGAACTCTGAAGTGTGTATTCCTGAATTGCAGCTACCTTTTTAAAGGGTTTACATGTTTACAATGAGCCAGTTCTATCTCACTTGTTTCAAGGATTCCATTGTATATGTCCATGAAGATTCAAGGAAAGAAGGTGAAGTTTCAGTTGATTTACTGCCTCCCAGATGGTCAGATTGTAGGGTAATCTAAAGACTATCGAGTACCGTAAAAATCACATATTTTTTAAGTGTTAAAATGAATATTCTCAGTACGATTGAAGAAATCAAAGTCTTTCCAAAGCAGTTGAGATGTTCTGAGTTTTGTTTGGAAATTTATGCGAAGCACTTTTAGCACCTACTGAGAACTATAAGATGTTGATGTTGATTGATGCTCACGAAAGTCCATGTATTGCCTTCAATTGAAAATATAATTGTCTCAGTAAAAGCTAGTCATACCAACATTTTCTCATTTTCTCAACGAGAATACACTTCTGGAACCCACTTGAATAGTATAGAAGAATAAGTTCTGTTATGGTAATTGGTGTGAGCCGTTAAAAGTGAGGTGATGTTGGCTGTCCAATCCTCTCTCGACACTGTGAAAATAACCGGGGAGAGAGTGAAGAATTGTAGTGGAGACTACGATGCTGCTGTGACTAGAGGAAAGCAACATAGCAGTCGATCTGATCTAGTTGTGTTTGCACACTAAAACTTCTTGGTAATAGGGTGTTTCAGTCTCTACCATGAAGCTTTCACTCAATGATGACCTTCGCTACTAAATCGCCTTAGAGGTGTTGCAGATGTGGATTCTTGCAGTAAAGGCCAGTACAAAATTGTGTGTTAAAGACAAAAAGACTTCTGCGCACAGTAGAACATCTTCCAGAAACACTAGTAATCTGGTTTATTTCTGAAGGGAAAATAGGTTTAAAGGTGATATGTGTTAGGTTACATGTAGTCCACTGGACACCCCTCGAGTCTTGCAAACTAAATTTGCTCAAAAGTGTTAAAGTTATCGAATGCACGCATTCTACTTTTTCTGAGGTTGAGATTTCCCCTTCAAAATATCTTTTCAAAATGCAAACTAGGCTGATGGCTTATGCAAAAATGAAATTATTGGTCGTTGTAGCAGTTAAGCCATGGTTAGCGAACGATGGTTGGTATTTATAGGTCATATGCATAACGTCATCAGTATTCGGCCCCATGCCACACCTCGGGGTAAATTTAAAATGTTGATTTTTGTCAAGTGGCAGGCTTTATCATATTTATAATTAGCCCCTTAGTTGATTTCGGCCTTCACAAGGGGAGGGGGAGAGGAGAAACGTAATATATAGGCTTTAGGATAGTTAAAAGTATCTCTGGGTATCTGTAGTTGTCTGTAGTGCTGATCACCGTATCAGGTGGGTCTTCTCCATTTCCTCCTGTTGGTCACAAAAGGGCACGTTGGTTTAGCGCATACTCCTATTCAACTCAGTTCGAGATCAGAAGTCAAATACCGGTTTATAGGTTTTTTTGCCATGTTAATATGTGTAGAGGTTAGTCCATCGCGCATCCCAAAAACGTGAAGTGAAAATGCAAGTCAGTCGAACTTCACGACGACACATTCTCCGTATGTTGAAAGAACGAGCAGTAAATAGAATGAAAGCAGTTTTGAGATAGTTTCGGGGATAAGTGTACAATGAGATTGTTTCAGGTACAGGGTCTGTTCAATGACAGTATTACCTCTGCAATGAACAGTAAGGGAGTTTGAACTCATTGAAACCTTTTCCCACTGGTAAAATTTCCATGTCTACTGCATTTCCTCTAAATCTAGTGCATTTTGCTATTACCAACCACTTTTCTTTTCATTATGAGACTGTCAAATGTTTCCTGAACACTGTATGATGATCTTTGTTTTTCAATTCCGCTTGTCATTTCATTTTCGTTGCTGAAACTTGTTGAGACACTAGATCAGAGATTTCTGCTGCTCTCGCTACTTACAATGACAAGAGTCGCGTAAAATCTATTCCATCTGATGATATCGGAAATTGAATGACTTAGAGTAAGTGCATTAGCCTATTCAACTAGGACAACCTCTATGAATTGAGCTTGCAAACAAAAAGATCAAAGGATATTTAATCGAAATTGAGGTCAAAAATTGATCACAAAATAAAATTCAAGCAGACGTGTTGAAACCATTAACGATTTAACAAAATATATTTTACTCAGATCCTCAATGCTAGTCTAAATGAATATAATAATGGTTTCCAAACATTCTAACTCTTGGACCAAGTGGGGAATAGTATTTGTGTGCAGATCTGCCCCATGGGATATTGTTGCAATGTATGAAATAATAAGATGTTTCAAGCCTCATGAATTTACGTCACGATGAACAATAATTTAAAACCGAGTTGCTGTTGATCATAGTTGCTGAGAGCTTAACTTCGCCAATATGGGTGCTAGAGGGTCTCGACGTTAAGAGGAGTTGAATAACAATGACATAAAGCAGAATCTACGATCAGTTTTAGATTGCTCGCATTATATTATAATTGGCCTTCCTTATTTAGTCATGTCACGTCATGAGTAATTTGACAAGACTGGTAGAAAAAAAAACACTTGATTTAGCATTAACATCACAGCTCACTAATTAAGAAGTATGTAAAATAATATTCATCATTTTACTGATTATTTACAATGCTAGGTGAGTTAAGATAATTATTGCGCATTTGAAATGAGGAAAAGAATTGTATATATGTTACTTCAGTTATCTAATCACTCGGGAAAAAGACCCTCTTTCTACACCTATTCTCTTTTACATCAGACTCGCTTTTTCTTCGTGAAAAATAATAGCTTATTACTATCGGAAGGTTTGCAAAATAAATAGACTACTAAATAGCAAAATTGAAAACAAATTTAGTGAATGATTATTGGTAGAGTTAAATATGCAAACAATTAATTTTAATTGTGTGGCTTATGGGGCAATGCGTTTTTTTTTATAAAAACGAGGCTTAGAATATCTGATATTGTAAAAGCAACTTAAAGTTTCCTTCATTGTAACACACTTTTAAAATTTTCCTCTATTTCGCATACTCCACAACTTTAAGTCATTCTAACTGTCGTATCTAGAATCAATCTATCTATACTGGAATATTTTGTAGTGTTAATTTCACCTTTGCACTTTCAGCATATGTCTCTAATCTACCCAAATTTCCACAATTGCTTGGACTAACCTATATCCAACCAGTGACCTTCACTGGTTGTCCATCCTATGTGGCTAACTACTTAGTGTAACGCGAATTATATTCTTAAAAGGTAGTTCCTAACTACTTCTAAGATCTTCCCTCCGACTTTCTGCCCCATGTATTGCAAAGATATGCACAAAGACACTGGAATTCATATTTACCTACAGCATAACAGCACAATTTGAATGAGATTCATTGGTGCTTATGAAACATATTTGAGATTTTTCGATTGAAGTATTCTCATTGAAATTCACAGTTGTTCACGTGGTTTAATTTTCTTCAAACTCAGCGGATTCCATTGAGATCGTGCATGGAGTCATTTAATCGAGCCAAACCTATGTCGCAGATCTAAAACAAACAGCAATGGAAATAGAGTACCCATATCTTTTGCTAAAATACTTGAAATCGATAGTAAAGTTATTAACATAAATTCAGCAATGTCCTAAATTGGTTAGTGCTCAGTCAGATTCTGTCCCCCCCCCCCCCCCCCCAATATGATTAACCCTCACCATGCTTGAAATATAATGACTAACTTCATTCAAGGTTGCCCACATAAGAGATCGTACGGACCTGAAGGAATGAAAAACTGCAAGCTTCTTCCTGTTGGACAAGTTGACAAATTTTATCTATGAGCGTTCAATTTCATTTCATTGTAATGAGTAAATTTCTGCCCCGCCCAAAATCAGGCGGATTGCTCAGGATATATTGCGTACTACTCTATTTTCTCAGCAGAGCCAATACAGTTGACCAGTATCAATTGAGAAGTTGAATGATGCGCAGAAAACAGGGCAGCCTACACATTTTGACGATGACATATCTGACCCCTGGTTGAACCAGACCCTAGATTAACTATGGGTGAATTACTGGATAATAACTCATATCCATGTTTAATTTTGTAATTAGTCTGAAGATGCTTGGACAAATAAAATATGACAGGAATTTGAGTACTGCCTTAATTCTTTCCACAAAATGATGATAAGTGGGGAAGTATGTGCATTTCTTTGCTGTCTAGTCAGCAAATGTTTAGACCTCTTTTGAACCAAATTTAGCTTCTAGTGATGAGAAGTGGATCGTTACTTGAGAAAACAATATCGACTCTCCTTCCATTTGACCTTTAAGAGGATGATCTTTGCATCGAATGGAATGCATCTTAACTAATCAACTGAGAATAATAAAACCAGATAGAGTGGTTAAAACCGAAATTCATAGTTGTCAAAATTTGGATGACCAACCATAAAGCTGGAAGACAAACGTTCGAACTTTTCAGATAGAACATAATTGGAGGGGCTGATTATTCAATAGGACAATAGCTGGCACCATGAAACGAAAATGGAACTCAAAATATGCTAGAACTGATTGTCACCTTCTTAAAGACGTCAAAATACGAGTGAGGTCAAATCACTTGGATCAATATATCAATTATAAAAAAAACAGCTATTCAGAAAGTGGAGGGAAAAATGCCAGCTTAAATTTCATTATATGTCATCATATTCATAATTTTGGAACAAATATTGGCTTTAAAATGCGTTACACGTTTAATAAATTGATAGAAAGGAGAGGAAAAAAGGGAGTTGATAAATGAATTGCTAAAGGTCGGCGCCTAGATCTGCAGAAGCTTCAGGCAATTACCAAAAATGCCACAGCCAATACGCCTATGTGTGCTTTTCCCATTACTGCATTCTCCTGGAGGTACCCTAAATGCGTGAAAATAGACGCTTAAGGGCAATGAACCACTAATTTCTCATAACAGGCCAAACCTAAAATTTATAGCAGCTGTGGTTATCTAACACTCTTTTCACGGCGACTCGGAGAAGAATGCTGGTTAAGCTATGCGCGTCCGCCTAATACAGCTACCAACAAGAACCTGAATGAAAAGGGTCTTGGACTTTCATTTTAACTGTAAAACACCTCACCTATTAAGGAATTATTATTATTTCAAATGGGAGACTTTATGATATTTATCATTAGCCCCTTAGTTGACTTCAACTTCCCCCATGGGTAGGGGTACATATATAGCAGTTAACTAAAGCAGTTCATTAACTGTCTTCTGGCTTCCCAGTATATCTGGGTTTCCTTCGTTGTCTTTAGGGCTGGACACCGAATCAGGTGGGTCTTATCCATTTCCTCCTGTAGGTTACATAGGGAGAGGGGGTGCGCGATAGACTTGCCTCCACGTGGTGCACCCGGGACGACGATATTTATGTGCAAAAAAGTCTATTACTCTGCATTTGACTTCCTATTATGGAATTAAGGTGCACTAAATCTAAATTTTATTACCCTAATCGAAAAATGGACATTAAAATTTACACTTTAAGTGGACTTCTACGTTGCTCAACTACTCCAAAACTTTAAATTTTATACCCACAAAACAACATTAAAGGACTCAGTACTCAAGAAGGTTAGTAAAACCCCATCAGAGGGTGACCTTCGAAGGTTCACAGAGACATCTTGAAGAGTTGACTATGACTAATTCTTTCCCAATTTTGCCAATCCTATCTTCATTCACTTGGGACCCAAGCGAGCTGCCTTACACTAATTCCACAGGGGCTTCTGGTCCAAAATTTCTCTGCAAATTTTACCGTTGCTGGCGGATTTAAATTTTAAGTGACTGGAAGTGATTCATAGAATTCTCAAGAAGGCTAAAAAGCACATTACTTTCTGTGATTAAAGGTCTCAAATTATAGACCCTTGATATTATTTATGTAATAATTGTGTGAAAATTATTTCCAACATTTTACAAAAAACTATTGTGCCAGTTTTAAAATACATACACTAAAAATAAGGCATGACATAAGTGTAAACTAAATTATTACAAGAAATAATAATGGCTTACTAATAGAAACAGTCTTTTGTCTACAGATAGAGGATATATTACGGTGCATTTTTAATGAATAGCAATTTAATCGTCTAGAGGGAATTTAATTGCATTACGCCTCATTATTTTATTTGTCACGTGTAATTACACATGTCAAAATTTCAATTTGATCATTGCGGAAATTTCAGGTTTAATTACTTTAAATCATTGCTGGGAGAATTAAAAATGTGTAATATTTAATTAATTATATTATAATTATATTTAATTTACTACCTCAAGACCCCTAGACGCTCTGTCAAAAGTTGCTGGATTATTTAAATATTTTAAATATCTACTTGCTTACTTTTGCATTCTTCGAAAGTGAAAAAGGTTTGAATTAGACGGATAAATAAATTGGACCAAAATAGATTTTAATTCTTTTATTCATAACAAAATGCCAAATTTAAGAAGAATATTGCAAAGTATTGACTAGTAAAAGGAACTTGAGAGGGAGAAAACTACTGCACTGCATTAATTAGATAGTTGAATAAAATGTCACTTCGAAGTGGGGTATCTTTCTTCCTCCCGTGAAGCAAACAAAACTTAAATTCATTTATATATGTTTGAATTAAAAGTAGCTTATCACATTTGTTACCTCATGCGACCATATCTATTGTTTGTAAGCAATCAGGATTAACTTCACCGCCCACTGGAGAGGGACAATACATACAAAAGATATAATTTTTGAGCATCTAGATTTGTTAACTAGGCGTTATTTGTGCGCTTTAGTGCTTATTGTCAAACAACCGGCATTACTGTTTTGTTTCAAATGTCTCTTGTTTGAATTTTACTTACCATGAATGAACACTGCGGCCGCATCCCTTAAAAGACCGAATTTACTTGTCGAGCAAAATGGTATATATGTCTCGTAAATGAATATATATATATATATATCTGTCCGGGGTGTGCAATAGACTTACCTCCACGAGGTGCACCCTGGGCAACGTATACTCATGCGGCAAAAAAGTCTATTGATCGGCAGTTGACTTCTGACTTCAAACTACTATGGCCCGACTATTTATCATATTCGACCCCTACCACTGTACTCATCTTACCTTTTTATGCCTTTGTGTCTGTCTATCTGTCTCTTTTACATCTGTAAATCACTCTTCTGTTCCCCCTCTCGACTCTTTGTCTCTTTGATGTTCCTTCTCTCTGTGGAGCCCGAAGTCAACTAAAGGGCTAATGATAAATATCTAACGTCTGCCATTTGATATAAATAATAAATATATCTGTCCGAAACAACCGCAACAAAGCATTTTACTCTTGAAATATAGTTTACTCATTTTTTTATTTCATTTACTTGCTCAATATATTTATTATTTTATTTTTTATCTTCAAATCTTAAAATGGAAACGCATTAGCTATAAATAATCACATTTAACTTAAATGATACTTTATTAAAGGCCATAGCATTATTTTCCTGAACTTGTATTTTCAGAATAGAATGCATTTCACCAAATTTGAAGACATAATGGGAAGCATGCAACATGCTCGTAAAATGGAGCAAGAAATTGAGTGCTTAAATTAATTGTAGTTGTTAAAACAAGAGAAACCAATGAAGTAGAATTCGATTGTAAAATAGAAATCAATGAACGCAAATAGCTGTGTGTAGGCTAAAATTTATGGTAAGAACCATTATCAGGCTCCAAAGGAGTAAGAGGGGGAGAGAGATAGAGAATAAATGGACGGAAATGTAGAAGGCAAAGGAGTGTCTGCGTATATGAAGGGAAATTCAAATATGCCTTGAAAAGGTTGCGCTTGATGCAAGAGTGCAAGCGTTGTAATTTCTTGAAACTGAAGTTATAGGAAAAGTAGTTGGATAAATTCATCTGGAAATGGCCGACAGAGGTCTGATTAATGGGCTCAGAGTCATAAAACAACGTATCTTTAACATGAGTGCGATTAAAGGTAATTTTGACAAATCTATGGAGAATTTTCATTCAATATAGCAAAGCAATGCTGTGTATTTAAATTTTTTGCTCTCTAAAGTTGTAACAGGAGAGCAATTGGTCGGCCTTAATCTATGCATAGTATATGAGCAAACTTTTATACTGAACAACACTAGAAATTTTAAACGAAATTGGTAATAGTCCAATTTTCATGGTTTTTTCTAAAATTGGCTTGCGCCCGTTTAAAAAATATGAGGTAAAGGTAAATTCAAGGTAATTTTATTGATTCTTTGAAAATTTACCACTAAAATAAGGATTAAATTCAATAAAATATAATTGCCTTAATATTCATAGCACGAGGAATACAATTTTCAGCAATTTTAGCTAAAATATCATCTCTAAAATTTTTTAACATTTGTGTTAAATATTCTTATATTTTTCTGAAGAATAAACAATTTCATGCATGTGGGGTATTTTCAAATAAAAGCCGAGTCACCTCTGATGACCATTGAACCAATATCACTATAAATAACTAATAAATCGACCAATCTACTTTGCAAATTTTAAATGTATTTACCTTTCTGCAATTAGCATGCACTTGTCTACTTTCAAATTATTGATGCATTCTGCTTTCCAGAAATGAAAATAGCTGAGAAATATTTGAATTACATGAACATAAACAGGGTTGAATGGTTGATTCAAAGATATCTGACGACAAGCGATGGTTGATATTTGATTCTCAGCACCTATAAATACATAATTTGATGAATTTAATGACAACGTTTTTATATAAATGATGTCAAAGTGAATAAAGAGTTAGAGTCTGCAAGCAGGAGATGAGCACACAACCCTATCACAAATCAAGCAATCGCATTTGCGCTTGAACATTCTGGAATGCCGCGGTAGCGATGCGGATCGAATTTGGGGAGCGAATGACGCCCACTAGTGTAGGAATTATTAGCCACTCAACAAGTTATTGTCAATACTCAATACTCAACACGGTAAACTTAAACATAACAGTATTATATGCACTCTCTCTGACAGTGATGTCCTAATCGCACATTTACCAGAGTCAAAATCATTACGACCTCAATAAGCGCGTTGCACGCTCTCTTTCCTCTATGTGGTTGAGTAAGCTTTACTTATTCCGGGAATCATTTCATACAAGCGGATTTCGTTACATAGATTGTTGTGGTTTAGTCAAGGCTTATAAAAGAGGAGCACCCCTCGAAAATTCCCAGTAATCATGAAACAAGTGCCATCCATAAATTTACAATAAATTAGAGCACATATTTGATTATCAAGGAAGACAGATTATCACTTTAGTGGTCACAATCAACCTGGTTGAAATACAAGAAGAGCTCTCTGTCCATAACTCCATCAAATCCATTTGAACGGGAGATATAAAGTGAGTAGCACTGTTTAATTTCTTTAATAGCATTTATTTATTTCAAATGGCGGGCTTTCTGACACGTATCATTAGCTATTTAGCTGACTTCGGGCTTCACAAAGAGGAGGAACATCAAGGTGAGAAGAGTGGAGAGAAGGAACAGAAGAGTGATCCAAAGACGTTAAAGAGACAGACAGACACAAAGGCTCATAAGAGGTAAGAGGAGTACAGTGGTAGGGGTCGAATATAACATACAGTGGGGTCATGACAATTAGAAGTCAGAAGTCAACTGCCATTTGAGTATACGTTTGCCAGAGTGCACCACTTGGAGGTAAGTCTACGGCACTCCTTCTTTAACAACTTAATAATATATAATGTACTACTAATATATTTATTTAGGGGCACATGAATTTTATCTACGTAGTAAAGATATCGGCTTATAATTAATGATTTCCGCCTTGGCTTCCAAAGGTTTACTATCTTCTAAATAGTATTTATATGGAAGATACATTCATTGTGAGAAATTTAATTATCACTTTTATAGTAGCCCAAGATGGACGGATGGTTCATAAAATTGATCCAAAGGTTATTGGTTGCAAAGTCAAGATATTTAAATGTATTTGGTCTTTTTAAAGTGCTAGTTAAACAATCACTTATAAATGAATACTTCTCTTTCCTAAGTTCGATTTTCATGATTCGCGAAATTGCAACATTTTACCATTTACTAATTATGAAGGTAGATATTAATAATTAAATTCCATTTCACTTTCTATGTCTGGAGAAGAAAGAGGGTTTGAGGGTACAATACTCTATATTTATATATTTAATTACGAGAGTTCCAAAAACTTGGCATATTTTTGCATATATAGCATCATTTGAACTGTTTTATAGAACCCAAATTTAAATGCACGAGAGGAGAACAAAAGAGACAAAGAATAAACTCAGAAGCTCTCAGAACTTGACGATAAAGTAGAGTTTGTTCAATCAACAGCAGTATTAATTTTAATTATCTTCAAAAATTGATCTCCAGTGATTTTAAAATAAACACTAAAATCCAGCCAATTCCCTACTTGATCAAACAACTTTTGTTCATGCAGATTGCGATTAAACAAAAGAAAATATTCGTTTGTTAAAAATTTGCGGTTTTATTTAATCTTCAAAAATAAACTTGATTATATTAGTAATTTCTTTGCCCTTTATATTCCGAGAGCTTTTGTCATTTACGAAACACGCAACATATATATCGCGCAAATAGATATACAACTTTAGGTCAATTTGATCAAGGATATTTGTGAAGATTTATTTTCATCTTCCAACGCAAACAACACTTTCTGCAGTGTTTAAAACGCCTTTAAACAGCATTTGCACTAATTCTGAAGTCAGTTCTAAAAGTGGCATTGAGAGATGTGCCATTCAACTGCCCTGAGAATTTAAATCTGACATTTGGCAATCAAAGTCATTTTTTGGAAATTGGGCACTGGGAATTATGACACTTTCTTCCAATAGGTAGCATATTACCATTTCGATCTCGCACACTTTTCCTTACTATGTGCAGACTTAGGCTTAAGCAGTCAGGAATGGATGAGTTTCTGGGTGTCTTCAAAGAGATTCAACTCAGCTCGACTGTGTGAACTTTCTTTTCTTCTAACTAGACCCTGGTAAAGGTGAAATATCTGGGAAGACTTTCATAGCGGCCCATATCTTTCATTTTAGTTGCATAGTATACGCTATTTCCAGAGAAATCTGATGAAAGAAATATTTCTATTTTATGCTTTTTTAAGACGCTTTACTTTAAGGTCAGAGTTTTAACCGTAATGAAGACATTCATAAGTCTGTATTTATCAGAAACCTCAAGTGAATTTGCAGAAAATGCCTTAATGAAGGAGAGATTTTACAAAGATTCCGATAGGGTTTGATTACTGATAGGAGTAAGTTATGCTTTATGGAAATGCCCAATCAAATCGTAAGGGAGGTTAAAAGTTTCAAAAAGGCGCTAAGAGAATTTTAAATTAAGATCATGCTTCTTGATTTCATTAATTTTTCATAAGCTACTAAAATAATAAGAGTTTGTTCAAATAAACCCACATAAACTTTATTCTACTTGACAAATAATCAATTCATAAATGAAGCATGTAAGTGACCTTTAGATGTAATAAGCGGCATTGGTAAAATATGTTGCGAGCGTCTGAAATAAGATTTATTAGCAAATGAAATTTTGTGAATTAGCCTCCTAACTGTAGTTAAATAAGTCAAGCAAAAAAGACGAATGGACTATTTACGTCATAAGTACGCAAATTACAATTTCATTACTAAATAGTTTCTTTGGAAAAATTTAATCCTCATTTTTTAATGTTGGCTTTTATGCCAACATCTTCCCTAACCACCTTATCAAAGTTATATACAAAGTTACTTTTTGTATCCGTTAGGCTTCTTGTACGTAATCCCCAATTAAATTACAATTTTGGAGTCGATATATTCCTAAAATGTACTGATTGTAAATAAAAAACGCTTTAGAATTAGCTTAGAAAAAATCGGCTCTTTTTGATAGAAATAAATGCATTCATAGTAAATTCCCCTCAAAACTGCTTGACATCAAATTTTTCACAATTGATTTTTTGCATCACGTAAAGACAGATTAACAATAAATAATCGCGGCGCAAATATTCGTGAAGTAAAATTTCGTTCGCACAAATATAGACGGAAAGTATTCAAAAATTGATTCATGGAATATTTTTTCAAAAATAGCTCGAAAGAGTATCCTAATAAGAGTTTTAAGGATTCAATTTCTTTTATAATAATTTGGAGCTTTATCTTTATTCTTAATTTCAATATAAAATACCAACAATTATTGGTATTTTATATATGGTGAATCCTTATCTAACGAGGGTTATACAAATTTTTAACCTCATAATTTGATTCATTTGAGATTATTTGACATCGCCATAATGAATTTTATATTATACTATTTATGAATATTATTTTTGTTTATTTTTGTAATGATTGAATAGTAAACAAGAATAAATTTGCTACTACATTAACTATTTTGGACAATTTCTAAAGTTAAATGTTGACAGCATTCCGGATATCACTTCCGTTTGTTGGTGTAGAGGCACTTAGTCGGATAAATTCACCTCTAATATTTTGATTAAACACTGTACTCTTTTCCTTTCAAACAAAAATAACACAGCCGACAATAAAAGCGGTTTCATCGTAATTAAACGCAGTCGTTACAGATTCAGCATCTATAAATTTTGGCTAAAAGAATATCTTATTGTGATAGTAGATCTTTATGATACAATATTTTTTTCATTTCGTTCATTGATCATAATTTCAGGAAAACAAAGTGTAATGTTCTTTCATCACAAAGTCAGTTATTGCCTTTCAAACAAAATTCGCATTTATAAAATAAATTAAATAGGAGATAGTTTATTTTGGTTATGTAGTAGATTGGCTGTTCTTCCATTCCTTTTTATCTTGAGGATTTACTCTAATGGATTTCCAGATGCCCATAAAATCGATGTATCCTTTTATAGTGATATACTATTGTGTGAGACGACAAAATGCTAAAATTAAAATAACAAAAAACACTAAAATCATTTTATTCAAGTAGTGGGTAGTATCAAACTCAACATCTGCTATAAATAGATAAATAATATAACACTTTTAAGTGATCCCCACCGGCTGATTTTATATAAGAAATAATGCTCGAATTGAACAACTATTTTTCAGCATAATTTTATGCTAATTTTAGGCATAATTAAGATAATATAAAAGAAATATTGGAAACCATTTAAGATAAATATATTTAACATTTATATTATTTTACTTTCGAGTAATTATTAATCTACCGTTTATTTATTAATGAACACCTTGGGAGTACAAATATTTGCTATTCACCTCTTGGTTAATCCGCATTATCATTCAAATTTGATCCAACCAGTTTCAAACGAGGAGCATTCAAAATAGATAGACAGACTACAAAAGGGAATAGCAAGCACTATCAACCTCTATGTCCATATAATTTAACGGTTAAGCCGGTCCACTTTAATTTTCCTTCACTTGAAAGAGCTAAATATACCCGAATTAGTCCTTCAAGGAAAAATTTGGCAACAATCCCAAGCGAATTCTTTTGATCACAATAGCAACTTATTTTGCTCCCACCCAAGGTCTCGCTCACACTACCCCACCGCTATTCATTATGAGATCCATTAACACATTCCCTTGTTGCCTTTGAAATCTCGATTTGGGAACTCTGACCTTTACTGACCATAATTATAACTTTAATGGAGTATATGGAAAGTAAGTAAGAAAACGCACAGAGGTTAATTATAGTCTATATGATATTTTAATAATTTCATAGTTCATGCGCACACACACACATATATATACATGTATTTTATTATATATATTGTTTATACTGATGATTAGAATCATGTATTTATATATATCAAATGGCAGGCATTTTGATAGTTATCATTAGCCCTTTAGTCGACTTCAGGCTTCACAGTTGGGAAAAAACATCAAAGTGAAAAAGGTCGAGATGGGGGGGGGGAAAGATGAATGTTTCAAAGATGTAAAAGAGACAGAAACAACGTTGGAAGAAAGGTGAGGTGAGTACGGTTGAAGTAGTCGAATTTGACATACAGTGGAGTGATGGTAGTTTGGAGTCTGAAGTCAACTGTCGGTTAATAGACTTTTTTGACGTATGAGTATACGTTGCCCAGGGTGCACCACGTGGAGGTAAGTCTATCGCACACCCTTGATTAGAATCATATATTTTCTTATAATTTTTTTACCTTACCCCTAAGCCATACGACCTTAATTCATAGTAAATATCACTTGGTACTTAGATTTGTCCAGCAATCCTCTAATGAAATCGATTAATTATTTGAGATTATATCAAGTTGTTTGGGACGATTAGTTTTGTATGGAGTAAATTTATGACTATCGTTTTTGATTAACATATTCAAAAAAGCCATGTTTGCAAACAATTTGTTACTACTCACTTTAATGAAAAAATCCCTCTTTTAGGATAGTAACATAATGGAATGAAGATGAATCAAATTTGGAAGTTGCATAACTAACTTTCTAACTATGCGATAAACTCTCGGAACACTGTATTGGCAGATAAAAAAAAATTTTATATTTCTGATTAGTCATTTTCATTTGAGGATTTGAATTTGGTTTAAGTAGGATTTTCACTGTACTGTTCGGATACTTACGTCAAGAGTTTTTCTTTGAGGCTTTCGATGTAATCAAGCATTTCATTAACACCGGTTAGACACTTGACATTTTTATAAGAGCCGTGATATGCAAAGAAGTCTGCACACCTAATAGATTAGAAATATGATTACCGCAAATGGGTTTTATCTCATATTAGCATGTTGCATTTGATAAATGCTACTTTGCAGAGCTCCCCAGTTTTTAAATCAACCCTTCGTGTACTTAATAAGAATGAGAATGTCTGCAAAGTTTGTATGTTAAAGAAACATTCACATTCCTGAACTCCCACAAATTCCTTTTTGAATCAACACAGATAACTCTGGCTTTTTTAAGCTAGTTGATTCAATAATTTAAAATTGGACAGGAACTTTCGCGGTTTACCTGACAATATTCCCATACAAACATTTTGCTTGAGTCTTTAAGAGACCTATTGTGGCGTCTGTGACTCATTCGATGCAGAAGACGAGATTCAAACACCAATTCAGTTTACCTTGATTCATTGCCATGATGCTAATTGAATCAGGCCTTTTTACTGAAACGCCAAATGTTAGTACCATTTTACAGATCAGAGAGTTGGCTTCCTGAACTACCGTTCTTACATCAAGGATCACAAAGTTCGTAAAAGCTGAGGTTCTCTATTCACGTAGAATGTCATTTTCAAAGCTTTATTTAACAAGTAAGTGCATCATTGGAAGAATTATTTTTTTATTACGTTTGAATTTTTTAAGAATTCTGAACCTACAAATGGAGAATTAGTATTATCGCAAAATATAGTTTATGTTATTTCTGCGGTCTATGACAGAATTTTTCCCACAATATTCTAATTGTCTTCCTCGAAAATTTTCCCAAATTTTCAGACATTAACAGTACGTCGACATATGTGGATCCACTTAAAGGTCACTATTAAATGCCCTCTTATTTCTTATTATAATAGTAATACATCTCTTTCTTCTAGACCAAATTTAGAGTCGAGGAATTTTTTGCATCTTTTTTAAAATTCGCATCTATCTATATGAGATTTTTTTTGAAGTAAGCAGTTATGAAAGATATTTTATATAAAAATTTGTGGAATGTTGAAATTTTTAACGAAGCTAAATAACCTTTTCAAATTAAAAATAACAGTTTTAGAAATTTTTTATTGTACTTAGTTGATGATTGTTACTTAAATTTTTGTCAAACGAAAAGCCTATTTTCTGAATATTTCTGAACATTTTCTAATATTAGTCAAAATAACTACAGGAAGTTAATGATTGGAGTCCCTAAAAACGTCTGGCATGATTGAAAATTTGAAATATTCATCACTAGCCACTTAAATTAGCATATTCCTGGCAACAAATTAACTTGATCTTTACTGCATAACTTCATGCTCAAAAATGATAACGAGTGAACCAAACGATTTTATGATAAAAATGTACTCCACTTAAGATGATCTTGCTTTCTCAGCAATTTGAAGTAGCAAATGAGCTTTGGTAACCGGTTTGAATAAAACCAATCAATATTCTCCTAGCACAACAAAGCATTATTTGTTTTAAACAAGAAGACTAAACATGGTAAGGAAACTTGAAAAAGTGAATTATACATTTAATAAAGTATTTTAAAGGCCGAAACCAAAAGGAGGAAAGAGGAGCGTTTAGACAATCTGATAATGTTCGTTCATGATTTGCTAATTTTCTATTAAAAGGTTTCACTTGCTCTTCGCAATTCGAGTTGATAATTTTCAGTGCTAAATTTATTGAATGGCTGAACATGTGATTCTTATTTCCGATTTATTACATTAACATTGACACATTTAAATATTAGATGAACAATTATGAAGAAACGAATGAATGCATTGTGAGAATTGTCATACCAAAATGCTTATAATATTTTCCTAATTTTATTAAGGAAATCTGATTGTTTCACTTGTATATGATTGTATTATTTACTATTTAAATTTAACGAGCACGTAATTTTTTTGTATTTCCAAAGAAGATTTATTCATTGTTATAGGTGTTCTATTTCTTTCTTTATTACATTTATTGCATAATTTTTTCAAACTTTCCTTTAAAATTCTGACAAAATATTTTTCTTTATGAGTGGAAATTTTTAAAATATTTTAGCATAACCGACTTTAATGGAAAATTAATATCAATAACCTATTTTTAAATTCATTTAAAAATGGTTTTTACAAATTCAGATATTAAGATTGATCGAGACTTTATTCATGTTTATTAAAAATGACGAAATAAATGTGATATTTTTAATACTGGGAATTAGAAGTGTGCTATAGTGCTACTATCTTATTTTTCCGCTTAATGGGGGTTTCTATAAGATTCCATGCTCATTGAAATAGAGAATGAAATGGAAAAAGTATTCTACATTAATTCAAGCAAAAAATAAAATTTTCCAGTTAGAAAAATTGGATTAAATGCAGGAAGGCTAATTGGCGAGTTCTAAAAGTCGTTTAAATTTATAATAATGTTATAGAAACGTCAACCTCATATCTTTAGAAAGATATGCTTTTGAGTAAGAGATTAATGTTACTCTAATAGTAATGGAAGTATCCAAAGTTGACA
This sequence comes from Rodentolepis nana, assembly GCA_900617975.1. Lineage (NCBI taxonomy): Eukaryota > Metazoa > Platyhelminthes > Cestoda > Cyclophyllidea > Hymenolepididae > Rodentolepis > Rodentolepis nana. Next base: position 31,688 of record UZAE01000023.1, on the reverse strand, counting down.
AACTTTCCATTTCCCACATTTGCACAATTTTAAGGAATCAGATTTTGTTGGAATCGAATAATGAAATGTACGACCCGAGAATAATAAAATTAAATCTCAGTTTAGATATTGAGCTTTAATTCGGCATCAAATTAGTTGGAAAAGGCTATATTCCATTGATAACGAATCCAGTATGCACACAACAGGCTTTAAAGCTTTCTTACTCTTCCCAAAACAAGTCTTATTAAATTAAATTAGCTGATAAATAATTACTGAAATGCCTTAAGATTTACATCTTTCTACAATAATTGACTTTTTAGATCAATAATTAATGAACTTTCTTTACAGAATTACTTTGGCAATATAATAATTCAATCAGTAAAAATTATACGTAATTACAGATTTAATCTTTAAACCACATGAAATGACTTACAGCTTATTAATAATTAAGATTTTTTAAAGAACTAGAGAAAATTATTTGCTTCTTTTGAAGAAAATGTAGAGTCTCCTTTAGGAGGCCTGTCAAAAGTTGAGATTTAAAAGACAAAGATATATGTAATTATAAATCGAAATTCTCATTAAAAGAGGTGAATAAGAGCCCGGGGTCTATAATTTTCCCTTGTGCTAAAATATGCTATTAGTACAATTTGTGCTAACTGCATCGTGCATGATCGCAAAAGAATGAAAAATAGATTAAGAAAAGTCCAAAAATTTCATCCAAGAATATTTCATCACCCATTTACCATTGCGAAATTTTAAAAAGGTAATAATTATTCAAATTTTGAGTTTTTTTTCATTGGATTAAATGGAATTAATCATAATTTAATTAACTAATAGTACTTTTGTCACTGAAAGTACAAAATTGTTGGAAAGACATAAATAGCTTTTTACTTGAAAAAAGGTTTTAAAATATTTTAACAGCTATATTATAAAATTGAAAGCGATAAATAATATAACAATGAACTTTATTAAATTTTAACGCACTTAGCGACAGAAAGATGGTCGGAACTATAATTGGTTATATTTATTCATATCAAATGGTGGGCATTTCGGTAGTTATTATTAGTCCTTAAGCTGGCTTCGGGCTTCACATAGGGGAGGAACATCAAAGTCACAAAAAAGTTTCGAGGGGAAATAGACGAGTGATTCATAGATGTAAAGGTGACAAATATAAAGGTAGAGAAAAGTGTAAGGTGAGCATTGTGGAAGTGGTCGGATATGACATAGAGTAGGGTCATCGTATTTTGAAGTCAATTGCTGGTTTAATAACTTTTTGGCCGTTACGTATATGTTGCCCGGGGTGCACCAAGTGAAAGTACGCCTATCGCACACCTCATATAGTAAAAAAATATTTGGAAGTTAATTCACTCCAATTGACAGCCGTCAAATTAAAGAGTGAATTTTTAAAAGTGCCCTAGGACAAAGCTTTGCAAGGCTGCAATTTCACACTTTTAAAGTAAGTGGGAGATAGTACCAAATAAGCGCCAACATTTGCATAATTTACATCAATCATCACGTCCAGTTTTCGCCATCTAAATCATATGGAAAAGATATTTTGCTTGCATATTTCAGTAAATATAAATAATTTCAGATTTAGCATTTAAACTATTTGTATTTTCAAGACTTTAAATGTTATCATTGATCGAGTTATAATGAAGTCCCTAATTGAAAATGGTCATAATGTCAATTTTAATTAACATACAAAACATATTATTGGAGCCAAATAACTTATATATGCCTTGGTTTGAACACTTAAAAGTAAAGTGAATAGGAAATGAATATTGTAAGTCAGTGAGTATTACATAAACAGGATTTAATCGATTCCACACCTAGAGACAACAAATTGAAACAATTTCCCTTTATCAAAACACTCGATATCAAAAAATGGTCTTGACAAAATTGATCTAAAATTGAAACTAAGACTTAATTTTTGAATAAAAAATTTAGAAATTAAATGAAGTAAAATGTCAGTGGTCTTTTAGTTTCAAAGTAACAGCCAAAAATGTCTTCTAATTATCTCATTATGGCATTTGCTCAATTTCAAAGGCATTATTAAAGCAATTAATATATGAATATGTGCAACTTTCATACGAAAAATCTTTAAAAATATTGTTAATGTGCTAAATCGCTTCTTCAATATATTAAGCAAGTCTGTATCATTCAGTGAACCTGTTGATCGTCTGCACTTCTCAGAAGAAAATGTTTATAATTAAGAATGACTATGCATAAAGTTGAAGATATATTATAGAAAGTAATGTAGGAAATAAGTATCAAACATAAATAAAATTTGGATTTATTAAATATGTTAATTTCTAGATTGCTATCTTGTCTAATGTGGCTGTTTCCCACGCTTCAATTCAGATGGGATACTTGTGTCTGTTTTGAAAGGTTTTAAGTTACATAACAATAGGTTCCCTTATTGATTATTATCTGGGTGACTCAACCCCACCCTCACCATCTCAAAACATTTTAATTCTCAGGATTACTCAATCCGTTTCAATGGAAATGGTGATGTCTTTAATGTGTCTAATGCCACAGTTTTTCAATATTCCTTTAGTCTTTTACTTAATCTCAAATTTTGCCTGTGACTGACGGTGCTTTCTAGGACAGTTCAATCCATAACAGTAAAAAAATTACGCCCCAAGTAATATTTAATATATTTAATGTATCTTTTATATGCCTTATCTTTAAACATACCTTGCCCATGCCAGAACCAGTTTCAAAATTCCGTTTGCTGAATCATTTAACAAATCCAGAATATCTAATGGATTTTATAATCCGTTTGCTCTCTAGAGAGCTTCTAAATTCCTAAAATATCTTATTTAGTGAAAAGGCATTAGGATTAAGTCAACACTAGTCTATTACCTTATGAATTACAGAGGGCAGCAAGTCGAGAAAATCGGTTTAGACAAATCAGTTTTTCTTGCATTTGCAGTGGCTGGATAAAATTCAGGCGAAGTTCCACCTCCTCGGTGAATCAGGAAGTATGAAATTACATTTATCAATTTTTTTCACAACCGGTACTACCATTAGCTGCTTCCGCAATTAAGTTCTGCTCTACTCTCTTGCGAACTTATGTCATGTGCTTAAAATCTACCTTTGAATTGCACGATTTTATAACATAAACTTTCATTCAGAAATTAAGGTATTTAAGTTTCTATTGGGTTTTCCAATCTCAAAATTTTAACCATTTTCCCAAATTTAGATTTAACGATTTAGCAATAGTAATTCGTTGTGATATAACATGGAGTGTCACTTCCATTACTTTACATTCAATTCATGCAGTAAACATTAAAATCTACAAACAGCTATAAATACGTCTAGTCTCTGCGGCAAGTTAAGATAAATTTACTTTTATAATGTCTGGAATTGAAGATTTGAAAAAATATTATTTTCATGTTTTCTATCAACTTTGTTTTGCTTTGTTTTGAAATAACTGACAAAAATGGGACTGATAAATTGCCTCACTAATATCATGTATTAATTCAATCAATTTTAAAAAAATTAAACAAATTAATTGTAACGATAATTTCAAAATTAATTTTGGCATAAAAAGCAATTTTAGCTTTGGATATATATTGTTAATTATTTTGAAGTAAATAAACTCTCAAATAGTCTTCTCTAAACGCTAAGCGAAGTATGCTCTTATTGATATTTTTCACAGTCTGAACTATTGTTAATCAGCTAATCATAACTTTCGAGCAGTAGGAATTGTCATTATGGAAAACGAAAAAAATGATGGTTCAGCTTAAGCTTTATTTCGCTGTAGACAAATGCTTAAAGTAGGTAAGAACAAATATTGTGTTTCTTTAATTTACAAATTTCTTACTCCCCATAAAATGCAATTGAAAAAGGCTTGAAAGGCAAACAAAATTTAGAAATTAAGTAATATGATAGACAACTAACAAATGCATAGAAGTAAACACCTCTACGAGCTGTGAAGCTAAATAATACGTATAAATTTTTCTCAAATGCCAATAATAAAAAGGAACTCTAAGAAATTAAAATTCTACATCAAAAAATTATTTCATAACTAAAACAGTACAGTTATTTTTTAAAAATTAAAACCATGGATAGTAAACACAGTATTATTAAGACTGGTATTGGAATAAATATTTTATTGTAATGATATTTGTTTCGAAATTTTTAAAATTTCAAATATGCAATCTTAAGTTAATTTAACGTCATACGTATTCGTAGAAACTTTGCACTTATGATAGAGATTCATAAAATTACATATTTGGACTTTTCATATATTTGCATTAATATATCACTCAGTTCTGCCAATATATATCTGTAAATTGACTAGGTATTTGTAAATTCCCTTTTACATCATTCTCTGCACAGTTTCAGATAAAATAATTCCATCATCTCGACACTTACCTCGCAATTTTTGAAAAGGAAATAAATTGCTTTCTTGAAAATCAGAAAATAAAGCAAATTTTAAGCCATATAATATGTAAGCCCTTTAAAGTGGAAAATGAAGATATTGTGCAATCATATAATAAGTTATTCAAATTCACAGTCTACGTCCATACATTAGTGTAGTTTTCATTCACAATTTTTCTCTACCTTCTTTGCTAACTTTTTAGATTTCGTTATATTACTATTTATACTCTAATAGACACATCTAGTGAGCACCAGTAGTATAATAAATGCAAGTTTTGTTTAGCAGCTTGCAAATAGCTCGTAAGAATCATTTTTCCTTCCCTTTGCTGTTTTACCAAAGTCACGATAACGCTTTTAATTAATTAATTTATTTATTTCAAATAACAGGCTTTATGATGGTTATCATTAACCCCTTAGCTAACATCAAAGTGACAAAAAGACGAGAGGGAAAGTCAAAGAGTGGAGAACAGAAGAGTGTTTCAAAGAATGGGGCCATGGTAGTTTTACAACTGCCAATCAATAGACTTTTTAGCCGTATGAGTAAACGTTGCCCAGAGTGACCACATGAAGGTAAATCTTTCGCTCACCCCACGTTTTTAATTAACATAGAGAATTTTTAATTATTGCAAAAAAGCTTAATAAAATTCATACAGTAATGTACAAAGAGGTTTAATTCAATTTCAGCTTTGTCAATTTAATCTCTCTTACATTAAGACTGTCATCATTTGAATATGGTGTATGGTTGACTTGGTCTTTTCAGTGCAAAAGAATAAATGAAATGAAGTGGAAAGATGAAAAGTTGAGCTTCAATCATCAATTTGGAGATTTAGTGAGTAAACTAAAGGCTTGATTATTATTGTTCTGTAACAATTAAATCGTACTGAACTAAGTGGAAAACACTGATTACTCGACACGGCTTTCACCAATATTACTATTTTTGCTTCTTCACGATTTCTATAAATATTTTTTATTTGACGGTTTCCATTTTTTTGAACTCTGCATCCCAGAATTTAAATATTTTGAATATAGTTTTTGTTACTGTAGTTAATAAATTGTTTAACCTAATTGATTTTATGGAGTTGAAATAGAAGCAACCAAGTTGAAAGTTGTTTTTTTTCCAGAAGCTATTGAATAAAATTCACAATTCATTTTTTAAAGAGTAAGTAGTAATATATATTCATTACTATTTTTGTAAAGGCAATGAAGCCGAAAGCGAATTATATTTTAACATGCAGTTCCCGTTTTACTTTCTTTGCAAAGTTATTAGTTTCTAATTATTTAATTATTTTCATTTCTTCGCATTCATCTGCCACATATCAGTAAAATAGATAAACAACATTATTAAATATCAATCATAAAATAGAGTTCACTTTGTATATTTTATGCAAGCTCTTTTGTATAAATATTAATCAAAATAAAATGTAAATAACCAAATAAATTTTTACTTTTTTTGAGAAAGTGAAAGTCTTTGGAGAGTACAAAAACCGATAAATTTAAACACGTGTTCGTGCCCATTATTTATACAATTATAATTTTTTTCTCAATTCTAAATGCTAAAGTAGACTAAAGCTTGTTTCTATTTACTTTCAATAAACTGTGTTTTCACTTTCGCTTAATCATTTAACCGAATTGATGTGAATTTTAACATTGTTGTATTCTTTTTAATTGCAAAAAAATATCAAAGTATCAATTATGTTGGTATGCGGTTGAATAAAATGTGTTTTTAAAAATTTATAAAAATCACGAAAAATTCCAAAAACACGCTTTTTCTTGTTTGCTTATTATTATTATTTTAAACGATCTTTGCAAATAAATACAACAATATAAAGAGATTAACTACGTGTGTGGCAGCATTTTAAATGATAAACACACCCAGTGGGCTCAATGATGGAAATAAAAGCACAAATTAATCTTTGCAGGGTAGGACAACTTCAGTACCTTTTTATGGATATCACTTGACTTTTGCTCAAAATTCACTTGTCGCACGAATTATCTTTCGCGCTGTCGCTGTTCAAGCTTTATTTAGATTTCCACAGGACAGCTCCCAATCCCGCTGTCGTGTCCTACTCAATTAAATGTGTTCACTTTCTTGCCAGCTGATAAAATGTAGAGTACGTTAGTATGCCCATAAAATCACTTATATTTATCACTGGCTATCGATTCTTGCGTTACTCACATAGAGTAAAAAAGGCCAAAATGACAATGTTGAGTTTGAAATTAACCTATCATTCTAGCTTACCACACTTTTATACAACAATAGAAAGAGTAAAACAGTGTGCACAGCTTGAAAATTTATCATGGGTCAAATTGAGGATGCCCCGAATTTGGATATTATTTTTTTATTTCAATAATTGGTGTGCGATAGACTTACCTCCACGTGGTACACTCTGGGCAACGTATACTCTTACGGCAAAAGTATATTAAGTGACAGTTGACTTCTAACTTCAAACTACCATGAGCCCACTGTACGTCATATTCGACCCCTTTCACAGTACTCATCTAACCTTTTCTCTGCCTTTGTGTCTCTCTGTCTCTTTTACATCTGTGGGCCACTCTTCTGTTCCCCCTCTCGAAACTACCATGACCACTTTCACAGTACTCATCTTACCTTTATCATATTCGACTCCTTCCACAGTATTCCCCTTACCCTTTTCTCTCTGCCTTTGTGTCTCTCTGTCTCTTTTACATCTGTGAATCGTTCTTCTTTTCTGCTTTCGAATTTTCCTCACTTTAACGTTCCTCTCTTCTGTGAAGCCCGAAGTCACCTAAAGAGCTAATGATAACTATGAAAATTCCTGACATTTGAAATCATTTAAATAATCAAACTCAAAGTGTATACGTTAGTGGCGAGCTTTCCACTTACCGCTCACTTTCACTATTGATTTAACTCAAATGCAGTTTTAAATTAACATTCGCTTACCAGTAGTTGAGTATCTTACCGTTACGCATATTAATGACGCTTCATCTATGCTTGTAACGTCAAATGTTTTTTAAATTTAGTGCAATAAATTACTTAGTCCTATTAATTTGGCAATATTATCATTGCAATATGCGTTTACGATTTTGCTAATTTAATTTATAAATCCAAAGGCAAAATGGATTAATTTCTAACCCTTGGTAAATAGAATTAAAATAATCGGAAACATTTTATTTTGCTTTCCCAAAATTGAAGTAAGGAAGCTTATTCGATTGAATTTCCTTTTGCGGAAAAGTGGGACGTGCACTTCCTCACTTGCCATAAACAGAATTCTACTGCCGTTCTTAAAATAGGTCGTTTCCTAGAACCCGCTTTACAAATTTACGAAGCTGCATTATTATACTTTCATACAATAGTAAGTTTATTCGATTTTTACTCAAATCAATCCATTTTTCATTTTTGTCTCAATTTTAGAATAGAATAAAACGACAACTGAGAACGATCCTTCTCAATGGTTTTGCGTATACGTATAATAGGCCTGATTTAAATGAGGCAAATGCTTACTGACGCACATTAGTAGTAGATTTGTCAAAATATCCTGGTTCATTTGGTTAGTATGTGACGTAGTGGAATGAGAGATTATTTCTAAATTCTATCTGGCTTTTACCCAAATCAAATATCTTTTTTTATCTACTTTATTGATCTTGAGGATTGCCAAGAGTGATGGTTGAGAGAAATTAAATTGAGTTCTTATATAATAAAATTTTAACCCGAGGAAACCAAACTGAAGCAATAAAAAAGTTTACATATTCAATTTCAAACTTCAATTGTCATTCTTAAACACAATTTACTGGCTAAGACGATTCCAAACTCAGAAAACTGTCTTTTGGGTCAACACTGGGAAAAGAACAATTTGTGAATTAAAATGCAATTACTTAATTGAGTTTAAAAGCAGAAATTAATACCATAGTCAGTGCATGTATCTCAGATGCGTTTGAATCTTATTGACCCATCACCAAAATTTGCTTGTTTGAGCCACAGATTTGGCTAATTTCTATTGCCAAATATGATAGAAGGTTATTTCTGACATTAGAGGTGGGAATTTTAAGAATCTAAAAAATCTTCTTCATGAAAGTTTCAGTCTATTTACACTTTACACCTTCTCACCAGCCTTTTAACCTATAAAACAACAAATTGTAAGACTTCTGTTAGTCAATAAAACTGTCTCAAAGAAACGTATTTTTATTTCTAAGATGGATGTGCTCATGAAATATGTCGAGGAGTTCATGAAAACTTAAATAATAAAACAAATCTGAAAAGGGAGTGAACACTGAATAAAGCTGAATGTACTTTACATCATTCCAAGGCCCTTACAACTCAGCGTTCGTCATTTAATACTCAGCTCTAAGAATGGTGCTAATAAATATCTTTAAAATTTACCATTGGTCCAAAACACGCACTGCTCTCAATTACACACCATTTCCATCACTAATGCTTATGCAGAGTGGTCGATTTTCAGCAATGAAGAGGAGAGTTTTGTGTAAATACAGAGAGCAAAGTTAATATTCCCAGCAGTCTTTGTCATTTTTAATTCCTGATTTTGGTTGCATAATATCTACATATTCCCGAAATTCAGTGGTGAAGATACGCTTGCATAACTTGAGCAAGGACCCGCTGTTTGTCGACATTTTTTTTCCAAATAAAGAAATTGAGGTAGGTTCAATGATCCTGCATAGTATTTAGCTGTATGAAAGAATCGGATGAAAGAGATGTGCTCCACATGTTAGTTAAAAAAATTGTCTCCTTAATGAAAAATTGCCATAATTTTGTTTCATTAGAGATTCTAATTCATTGATAACACAAACTAAAAATTCACTTAATTAATTATTTCTAGCACAGATTCAGTGCCTTAGCACTTTTGAATTGAAATACAGTTTTATTATGGGTTAAGGGATTGAAACAATTTAATAAATTAACTCTGTAAGTGATAATTAAAAATTGTACTCTTTTGGATAAGCAAATTGTATTAACTTGAGGATAAACGTTGTTACCTTATTGAAGGCAATTCATTGGCTTATTCGAATGAAATGCTACCTTTATTACTTAGAGAGTCGTTACAACTATCACCTATCAGTACAAGTGAACGATGTTTATGACTTGAGTCTACGTTAGGTTATAAAATAGCTTCAAAGGAAAATACGCTATTCCTTGACGTTTGATTGGCCATTGTTTCACTTTATTCTCCTAGCCTTAGAATTAACAATTTTGTGCAATTTGAAATAATTAACAACTAGACAATTCAAATGAATATTAGCGTTAGTATAGAAGAATATAAAATTGAAATTTAATGGCATTCATTCAATATTGCAATAAAAAGTTTTGATATGACACTAGTAATTAGTAACATTTTAAAATTATACAACCTACTACGTTATTACTCCTTTGTAAATTTGAAAAGCTGTATCCTGAAATATCCAGCTAAACCTTTATTCCCAAGAAAGCCAATGATATTTACGAATGTTTTAAAAATAAATTCACTTCCTAGACGGATGAAAAATCTACTGGCCTTGGCGTTCTACGCGAAATTTGAAAAAAAAACAAGATAAGGCCTGCAAAGCCAAAAGCTAAAACCGAATTGAATGCAAAATTTCGCAGCACACTCTTTCTACTCTAATTTTAATTGATCCACACACATATAATAGGCCACAGCAGGCTCGTTTTTAGGCTAAATAAGCTCAAACTCAGTGTCATGTTAAAAAAATTGTATTTTCCACTGTTGTGTGGATGAAAATAGTCACCTTTAGTTCATTTGTGCACTGTCGACGCAGTGGGTCAACTTTTCCCCCGTCACAAAGTTGAATACGTGCACGAATAGTACACGAATTGGAGAGCACAATAGCAAACCTTATTGTGCCTAAGGAAAGAATAATAAGTACTTTCTTTCCAGTAGGAAGAGGGAGTTTATATTCACTCAAATTCTGCAACTTAATTGAATAACCTATCTCTAATTCAAATTTGATATTTTCAATATAATTCAATGTAGACGCACAACCAGGCATTACGACTGATTACTAGAAGGATAAAGTCAACACCCATTGATGCAATGCTCCTGGTTGCAGAGAACACCACAACACGTTCCCTTATCAAGGAATAGGCAACGATCCTGTATGGGAAGCTACTGCGTATTCCCATGAATAAATTTGTTCAGCACCTATGAGAAAAGACCAAGAGACCTGAAAACGCAAGCTGGTCTAATACAGAAAGCCATAGAACTGAAGAAAGCTTTACAAATTGTTGACAGGATATATAGCCATTATCTTCCCAAAAACTCAATAGCAGACACTGAAGTACGATTTTATATCCAACCGCTTGACCATTTCAGCAAAACAGATACCTATCCAGATCAAATGCACTGATTAGTTCTTGAGAAAATGAATATAAACTACCTTAAAGATCAGTGACTCTTAGTCTTCATTGACCGGCCATACGGAGAAAACTAAATGTTGTTGCAGGTGCTTTCTCTGAGCTATTCACTTTCTACGCAGCAGTGGGGAAAAATAGATCCGCATTCGAAGGAGAAATAGATGCTATTAAGATAGCACTAGGCCAATTATGCTGGCTGGATACAGAAGTCACCAAAGCAGTAATTCTTTCGGACTCGCAGTCAACAACAAACTTAATTAGAAACTTAGAATTATCCAAAACAGCCGAGTTATACGAATTTTAAAGATTGTATCAGTTACTGAGAGAAAAAACAGTAGTTCCTAAATGAATCTCCAGGCACTGTGGCATTGTAGACAATGAGCGCGCTGACACACTTGCTAAGAAGGAGACCACACTTCTGCAAGGCATAGACTGGCTGAAGTCTTTCATACAATGGAGACCTTAACCAGAAGAGAATGTAAGACTTCAAGTAAGACCTAAAACTCGAATGAAGGAGAAGCAGTGGACAGAGACACTCCAACATAGCCGACTGGCCAAGAATTAAAGTCTAGATTACGTACCAGACATGATTGCCTGGCAAAGCACCTTCACAGAATAGGCACATTCGCTCAACCAACATGCCCTTCTATGTGACCTACAGGAGGAAATGGAGAAGACCCACCGATTCGGTGGCCAGCACCAAAGACAACGACAGAAACCCAGAGATACTAGGGAGCCAGAAGTCAACTAATGAATTGCTATTAACTTTCCTAAAGTCTCTCTCTATGTTTCTTCTCACCCCCCCCCCTCCCCTCTGAGAAAGCCGAAGTCAACTAAGTGGCTAATGACAAATATCTTAAAACCTGCCTTTTGAAATAATAATAGTAGTATTATCCATTGTTCATTAACTGATAAAACGGGGTAATTGGCGTTTGATTGATTATCAAGTATACCAACGTATTGCGTATGTAAATAATGCTTAGTTGATAAATCTATTTTGTAAGTGATTTTTTATGGACATTGAAATAAATCTTTCCATTTAGTTCCTGAAATGATGAAACAATCAAATAACACGTGATTTACTTAAATGGAAATCATTTTACTGAACGAATATTGTGTTGAAAAGATATATATATATTTTCCTAATTTTTCCCTTATACTAACATTAGCACGGAATGTACATTGTTTCATTACAGCTTTTTTGCTCAGGAAGATTGTAAAATATTTCCCAGTCTTCAATAAATTGGATTCAGGGTAGTAATTAACTTGAAACAACTAGGCATTTTGAAGTCCTGTTCCTGAAAAGTATCTAATTGTTGCATTTGTATATGAGATGGTTATATAAACTAAATAAGCTCAATTTGACTATTGCAGAAAGAAAGTTAAAGGATAATACCTTTAAAGAAAGAGTTCAATACTACTTGCTTATTGTCTTCAAAATAAAGGTCTACCTAGGACTCTTTGGCAAGGCTTGGTTTGATCTTAATTACCTGAAGCAAGTGATTGTAAATTTTGTGAGATATTAAAGTAAGAACCAAACAACTCAAATTCAAATTAAATTACGCCAAATTCGAAATATTTAAATGTGTTTAAAGGCATGGTTGAAGAACCAAGAGTTATGATGTGTAGTAGAGTTTCGCTAATAGTCTAGAGACGATGAAATTCACCATCTTCCTTCAACTAATAACTTTCTCTATCCTTTAAATTACAATATCTCATTATAGTCATAAAATCCCGGCATTGAGTGTCTTGAAGTCGTTAGAACGCAAAATAGCGTTTTTTATTTCATTATTGTAGAAGAGATTGTCTTAACCCTCATCTATTCAGCTGGAATTTGAAGAAGATAAATCTGGCATTTATTTTCTTCATACCAATAATGGTCCAAAATAAAAGGGTTAACATTAGACATTACTATTAACCCCATTTTATTAAATGGCATACTTTAGATTCACTTTTGATGGGCATGTATAGGCTGCGAAGTCATGATATCTATGAAAGGCATTTAATTTCACACGAGAAAGTTCAAGTGTATACGTGATAACTGTAGGCGAGGAAAATTCCAATTTTCCTTTTCCCTATTAAAACAAATTTTAGACAAAATAAAAAAGCACAATACTAAAAATACCACATTTAGCCACCCGACTTGACTATGGCCTTCACTTAATTAAAATCGAATTAATCTAAATTCGTTAATTTATTTGATAGTCGCCTGATTGATGCAATGCGAAATTGTTTTTTAGAAATGACTTCACGGCAATATCAAAGACTACATTATTCAATTTAAACAACAAAGTGACTAAGCTCAATTAAAAAAACTGATTAGGATACAGTGAAAAATAAGACTATAGATACTATTATTTGTAATATTTTATTTTAAGTTACGACTTTATTACGTATTGTCAAGTTTATATAAATTCATAGTGATATTGTATATCATTCTTTAGCATAATTTATATGTCCAAAATTATATGACGAATGATTATGATTAACCAGTTCTATTTCATTGTCATCAATATGCTTCATTTAACTCAACCAGTGAAAATTTAGATTTTATCTAAATTTCACTTTCAAGTAAAGCCGCACTGGTATTTATTTCACTAGATGCAATAACACGAAAAATAAAGCGCAATAAAATGAAAGTAGCTCAAACGATTTAATTAAGTGAATTAATTAATTTGTTTACACTAGAACTTATTTGCACTGTCTACCAAGCCGAAACGGGACGTGACTCAATGTATTTGGGAGGGGGACGGCTCTTTGTATTGATAAATATTTCGTATTAACAATTACATTTTAGATATAAAGCTTTCCTAGAAACAGTGCTTCTTACCTATGATTCAATGAAAACTATGTGAAAATGATTGTGTAACCAAATTCATTTAAAATTAAGGCTACGGACTTGGGGGTTAGGATAGAATAGGCCATGCAGTGGCCACCGAAAACAACCCGTCTGCCAACTTAGACGATTAAAACTATTAAATGTGTAATTAAATGCTTACTAATTGCGCGGAAAAGCCTAAAACATGGTATTTTTTGATTAAATTAATAATTAAGTTTAAATTAAAACTAAGTTAGCGTGACATGTTATCTTTACAAAAGTACATTCATCACAAATTTATTAAGAAAATGTTCTGACAACCACAAAAGGGGATATTTAATGAGACGAGAGAAGTCAAAGTAAGTCTGTTAATCCACATTCAAATGTGCTTGTCTGTACAGATGTGCCACCTTTACGTAAGCTTATAGGTTAACCTACCAGGAAGTTAACCTAGAAAGAGCATTTTTGCGCCATGAACTGGTTTGACAGAAGAGTTGCAGAAAGGTGGTTCGAAATTGTTGTGAGGTAAGGCAGTAGAGAGCAAAGTTAACACCACAACTTAGAAGAGTAAGCATATCCATGAAGTCGCCCAGTGGGTCGTACACCGTTTCAGAGAAGCAGTAACCGCTGAAGCCACTCACAAGCAGAAGAATTGCCTGCAAACGTAAATGCAGGATTTATGAAATTAAATTAAACATCTCATCAATAATAAATGGTATAATTTTATAAGTTTTACTTCCACTATTTTCAAATTTCCTTATGCGACGCCTTGATACATATAAAGAATGTACTTTACTGAATTAATTCAAGCTTAAGCTAATTGAAAAAATAGTAAATTAAAAATGATAAGTTAAAATTTACAAATAGCAGGGAGTTTACTTATATCTCCTTTTAAGAATGAATATTTTTACCTATTCTCTTCATGAAATTGAAATGATTTAATTAATTAATTTCAATCGCGAAGGTGAAAAATTGCATTGGCGTCTTTAGAAACTGAAAATTTTGCGAACAGGAACATTGACAACATTAGTGGCAATTGTAAATCATTTCAAGGAAAATTTAATTTAATTTTAATTTACACAGTCATTTTATTAAACAAAACTTACTTCTTTTAATGAATCGTAATGTTTATTCTTTTATAGAAGTGTGTTTTTACTATTAAAAATGTAAAGTGTTGTGCAGAATAAAAGCTAATTTGTTTTGATTGACTGCATTCTCACAAAAATTTAGTCACACTTAATGAGCAATAAATTGGTATTTTTCATATTATGGTTATTTATGTTAATGATGGTACGCAAAACATGGATTTTAGATCAAAGAGTTTCGATAAAGGAATAAATGAGCGATTTTTCGAATTATTTCGCTCGGTTCCCATTCATTTTTTAAAAGGACCAAAAGCTATGTTTGACTATTATCACAGAGCAAAATCATCATCTCATTAATTTAATTTATTTATTTTTAAAAATGTCCTACTGCATTACATTTAAATGAATTTAAAGATTTTCTTAAACATTTAAAGCCCAATATCCATCAATTGCTCATGAAACTTATTTGATTCTAAAACTTTATACTTACGTTATGATTAATGCGTGCTTTTTCAAAGCTATAATTTTGAATGAAATACTTATGATTGATTTGAAAGAAGGTAGAGATATGTCGATTATTTAAGTTATCTAGCCGAGGTAAAACCCATTTATTAAACCATAGCTCTATTCAGATAATACGTTTTATGAATAAACTATAAGATATCATTGCTTGAATTATTTGTAAATTAAACTCATGATTTCATCTTAATTCACAGTCCTGAACATCAAATGAAGTATGTCTTGAAATAACGCATAGATTAATTGAGAATTAGACCATTTGCACTATTTGTTACCTCTTATCTGTCATTAAGAAAACATAAAGGACAATTCCACTTTATAATATTTGGAATCATTTGTGAATTTTGAGGAATGCTTGAAGTAAACATTTGCCCAATGTTGTTGTACATCCCGTTACAGGATTCTCAATTAATTCAATCGAATGCGCAAAACTACCCAGCCTATTTGAGAGGTATAGTATCTTATTTCTCAAATATTGGGTAAAAATTGGTTTAAAATAAGCCAAATCGAATACTAAAAATCTTATTTCTTAGTTAGAATTTCCTTTTTCAACAAATTTAACAAATTTTTTGAATCTTCAAATTCACAAGACAGTGAATAAATCGTAACTTTAAATGCATTAAATAAGTTCGTAAAAATAAGTAGGGAATCGTTAAAGCCTCAACAATTTGTTATGTATTCCTTATATATGCACTATTATATACATTGTTACAATTTTTTATAAAAAGCTCAATATTGGTAAGTTTCTAGCATATTTCGATTGTTATAACTAAGACGAAATACCATTTTTACGTCATTGATAATCTTGTGGTGTAGTATAGTAGGGGATTTGAAGATTTATATTTCAAAAATATTATTTAGAATTTTTGAAGCACGGTCCATGCTCACAAGAATTTATTTTTCCAAAATAGTTTTCACTTTACTTTGAATTTAAAAGATTAATTTTCTTAGTATCTAGTTGAGGTTAATTAAAAGTACTGCGACAATAACAAAGTGTATTTAAATATTTACGCTGGGACAGACACGAGTTCTTAGCTTTTTTTAAATTGGAAAGTTATGCTAAGAATTAAAAAATAACTGTTTGAATAGTTGATGACTGCCAACAGCAATTTATATAATCCAAGAAAAACTGATTGAAATCGGACTCCATTAACCAAGAACAGTTGCAATAAAATCTGTCTTTGTTTTTTTAATTAACTATCTCACGAAAGCAACCCGTGAGAACTCCCCTTTTAATCATTAAAGTGTACCGAAAGGAGGATCGGCAAGTGACTGTTTCCATAATTCGTTTTTCGAATGATTCTGGCATATTACTTTCAAGAGTACTGTTTCATGGGGGCAGTTGGAAAACAATTTCATTATTAAATTTCGACCTGTATTGCCTACTGTCCATCACCTATGATATGATTCCAATAATCCCTCTCTAATCTTTTGGTTTTGGCTTCGAAGTAATTATTACAAATTTCTGAGTTCAGAATAAAAAATTATTGCATAACTATATGCTAGCCGACAATTTAGATTAATTGTCACAACTCCATTCCATGAGATTTTGTGTATTTTGCTGTAGGTCAGTATGCAGTGTTATTAAACATGACTTTACTATTTTAAAAACCTATTTTATTTCAATAAAATGTGCCATGTATATCAAATTAGGCCAAATTTTATCAAATTTTTTTAAATAATGAAAATTTAACCCTTCATTTGGGAGAATCGTACGAATAATGAATTAATTCCAGTTGTTTAATTGCGTCTATTTTATTTTGTTAATGATAGTAATTAATTGATGTTATCAGTCTTACTAATTAGCATCAATTTGTGTAAAATAATTAAATATTATCATAATTGAAATGCAGATTGTTGGTAGAATTGATTTTTCAATTTTTTTCATTCAATATAAATCTCACTTTAACTGAAAAGTGAATTTCATAAAATTTCTTACCTGCGGTAGATAAGTGACAATGTATATCAACATGATAGCCAACAAGGTATTTGTAGCTCGGCTGTGAGTTTTCTCCTTCACTCGATCAATGTGCTTCACCCGTTCAATTGGATTTCCAACAACCTCACTGCATTCGTTCTCATTTTTAATGACTGCGGTTGTCGGTCCGTCCGCACCGTTGGGCTTCTCCATTCTTTTCCTTCTTTCCAAAGATTGTCTGTGCGCTTGTGCGCGTTGATGAATGCTCATTACAAGGAGGGAGGAGAGTGTGATCATGGAGACACAGGGAATCAGCTTTACAAAAATAGCCGTGGACCAATATACGAGTGTTCGGAGCATTATATTCTCCACATAATTGATTGTATACATTTGTGTTAAGTTTGTGTCTTGGATCACGACCAAATCATAGTCACCAGGACCAAGATAAGAACTCGCTGACTCTACCTGGTGTGAGATCATGCAGGGAACAGTAAGAAAACAAGCTGTTAGAAGAACCAATAGTACGGCGATTTTGGCGCGCTTTAAACTACAAAGTCGTTGGCACCTGAGAATACATCTAGCATACAGTAGCCGAAAAACAGCGACTGTAATGATAATTCCACACGAGAATATATGCAGCATGTTTTGTAGATTTACATGTACTAGGAGATATACTGCCATGGGATAAGGGCAGGAACGCATTTTACCACCAATTACAAAGTAAGATATGAATATCACGTAGAGGGACATAAGGATCGCATCTGAAACGGCCAGACAGGTTAGGAGTAAATTGGTTGACGTTCGCATTCGTTTTTGATTGAGGACGATAATGTTCAGAATGTTGGAAATAATTCCTATGGGACACCATATTAGCATTAAGTAGATGTGAATGATTCCGTATATGCGATGAAATTCGACCAAACCTGGAATTTTCTCACATTCTGGTTTAGGTTCTGAGGTATCAGTGAAATTCGGGTTTAGTTGTATCATTCTGCTTGGATTCAGAAAAGATTTTTATAAATAAAGCATTGTACGATTATATTAAATTATTTGATTGATGATATAATATTAATGATCGATTATTTATTTACATATTTGATTTATAAAATTGAACGTCACGGAATGTTGATCCAGTTTCCTAGTTATAACGGATCTGAACTATTGAAGTATTTTACACAATTAACCCATAACAAATAAAAGTGAATTTTTAAATGGATGAATGTTATGAAATATAATACTTCTCTTTTTAATAATTTTTAAGTGGAGATCTGAATGTTTAAAATTTAATTTTTGGCGCTTATTAAAATTTTTAAAATAGATATCTTTACCAAATATTAAAACTTTATATGTTTTAAATTTTTTATGAAAAATGAACAAAAAAGTACCATAACATTATATTATTAAAAAAACAATTTTATTTTTTGCGAATAGGCATAAAACTTTCAACTTTTACTAACAGAGGAGATCGGCTAGAATTCCTGCTATAAGTATCTATGGAAAAGATATAAAGACATTATTTTTACCTTCAGTAAAAATAATTTCAAACAGGTTCGTGAAGATCTATTAAATAACACTGAATTCCCGAATTCCTCTCAGATCAATGTATAAAGAAATCACTGTTACATGATTGGCTATCCCTGATTCTTCCTGATTGGTCGGATTAAGTTTCTCGTCAGCCTCTAATAGCCGGACGCTTTATGGCGCTTTATGTATTGTGGAAATTTAAATCGATAGATAGAAATATTTTTTGCGTTTATTGATTTATGACTAAAGACTTACTTTTACTCAGATTTTCCCTTCCAAAAGTGTGCGAACTCTTTTTACTAACAATATCAATTAAAAGTTTATACAATTATTCCTAAATGTATCAATTTTCGAATTCAGAAAAGTGATAAAGAAAAATTCAACTTATATTGCGAGATTATCATAATATTACCACATTGCTTTATCGTTTTTGAAATGGAGAGTATTTGATTATTTAGCGATTCGCTGGTTTGCTTCAAAAAATTCACTATTCCTTCACTAACATACTAAACGAATTCTTCTCCAAATTCCACAAAATGTTTACTTTTACTGTTGGTTGTTGCACTTTACATGAGGTTTTCTTTATAAGGCCGTAAAATAGAATGAAGTAATGCCGTCTACGCGATCTTAAATTGGAAGAGGTTGCAGAGAAAATTGAACTTGAAAAATTTTAAATGATAGTAGATTGAAGATTATGCAATAATAATTCATAATATTTGAATTTGCGAAACCTAAAATAGCCAACTTTGAAAATATCTTAACTATCCTATTGTTTTAATAAGTATTTTACGTAACATAGCTGGGAATATAGAGTGGCATTGTTTCTTTTCTTGAGTGAAAGGCAACATTCTTTGTGTGTTTTTTTTAAAAATTATTTCATTTCTTCTGTTCTCCAAACTCACACCTATTGCGCCAGTCTATTTTTATTTCAGCAGAAAATTATCACCTCAGCTAATAATTACAGTGCACGACCCGCCACTTTATTTTTTAACAACTGTATTTAGTCTTGGCCAATTATCCCCCATCATTGAAATCCATTTCCTTCAAGAAGGGTTGGTGCTCCAACCTTATTTTTTGCTTTAAATTACCCAAGTTAAACAAATTGATGTGTTTTTAGAATTTGATTTTCTTAAATTCTTGTTTACTCAGAGTATGTCTCTTTAAAGAACTAATTAATGAGAATGTTAGTTTTGATGTGTTTTTTTAAAGGAATTTTAAAGTTTGTCTAAATAGTCTCTGAAGTGAATATAACCCAGACATGATATGGGTGTAAGTGATTAAACGTAGGAATATATGCTGAATTCAGTTTTCTGAGATCTTGCAAATAATTTCTATTTTGAATAATTGTAGTTAACTAGTGAGTTTCTGCATTCAGAGGAAAAACGAATGAGATCTGATACAGTGGAGAGATTGTGAACTAATGACAATTAGGTCAAATAAAATTAAGAGTTGTAATTAATATGAATTCTAAGGCTTTGAGTGCAGGTAACCAAATGATGGTCATGGAAATATTTATTTAGACCTCATTTACATCTAAATCACACATATGGAATTGTCTACTCTCTATTTCAATGCTTGTCATCCGGATAATTGAATGCCGCTATTGGTCACGCCATCTCAATAAATGCTCGCTCTATAGGTCAAGAACAAGTTGATGAGGCTTGAAATGATGGATTTAAAGAATAAAGTGAATAGTAGATAGCAAAATATACGTAATTATTCTTTTGCTAAAACAAAGCCCATAATGAGCGCGTGAAAATTAAGGCTCAAATAGTAAGCTGACGCCACATAAAACAGTTAAATCTGATTAAATACCAATTTTTACTGAACATACGACTTTTGGTTAATGAATGCTTGCCACTTATGTCGCGGCCGAATCATAACGATCACACAAGGCAAATGTCGAACGCCTCAATTCGTCGATTTCATTAACATGGGAGTTAAGGAGAATTGTGCAGTGGCTGTGGATTTTCATTAGAAGCTTTTATTCATTTGCTCTGGCTCATTTAATAAGACAATTCATTTTTTTCAAATACTTGAAGAAATTATGCATTTTAAAATACAGTCTTATTAAAAATGGTACCAACACCTCCACCCCCCCCCCACCCCCACCACCTTCCATTTTCAAAAATAAAAAAGCATAAATTTGAAACATTTAAAACCTAAAGCACAAGGTTCAACGAGGTAGTGGTTTAGTAAACAATGCTTACGCCTTTCAACATCACTAGATATAGCGTCTATCTGCTGTGCATGATCCTAATGTCGACATAAAGATGTTTGTGGTAACTTGTCTTGAATTACGCGTTCAATTAAATAGGTGCTCAAATGCTACGTTGGAAAATATGTCATGCAATTCTATGTTAAACGTTATATCAAGTTTGAATCAACGCATAACTAAACTTGTTTAAAAGTAATTTTCTAGCTTAATTAGAACTAATAAATGTTCATAATTTTATGACTTAGTACTAAACAAATTTGTTATATCTTGTAAAATATTGAATGACATTGCTGAAATTGGTTTTTATAAAATTGAATAAGATTTTGGCAACTAAATACCTTCAAAGGGCGGTAAACGCGAATGGTAAGATATGTAGTGCGTAAATTCGGCGTTTATTTAACTCACCACCTCATTAAGCGTTTCTGACCAAAATTAACATATCCAGACTGAGTAATAAAACTTCACGAATATGGCCCTCAAGGGATTTTCGCAACTTGAGATCGTGGTTTTGGGAGTGTATTTGATGTCTGCGCGGGGATGGCAAGACATCCAAATCTGCACATTTGGCATAATCGATCAGCCAGAGGAGTTAACTTGCCAAAGATTTATTACATCTTACTTGTTAATCGAAATCCTTCAATGCACAGTAGTTGTGCTGATTGCTTATAATTTTAGATTTTTACTTTCATTTAAAATTATGTAGATAAATTGCCGGTAAATAAATCTCGCATAAAATGGTCTGCTTCCATAGTTTATTTCATGGAATCAGTGCATAAGTAAGTAGGCGGCATTTTGACGTGGCATTTGAAAATTCTCAGTCCTGTCATTTGGTATTTCGTTTTAAAAAATAAGTCTGAATTTAATTAAATTTATAGAAATTTATTGTATGTCATTCATTATTCGTAACATATTCTACGTTTCCTCAATGCTTATTTTTTAAAAGTAAAGTGAGCATGACTAATTAACATTTTTAAGTCCTAAAGCAGAATACGAAAAACAGTCAATCAAATATATATATATATATATATATATATATATCAGACGGTTCTATGATGTGTTCGAGAATTCCATGTTCTTATTCTATTGAGTGGTTGAGACCTGAAGAAAGGGGGTTCAGAACACTTTTTTCAATCTCGATTTATTAAAATTTGTTGAGTTAGGTGACCCATCATTAATTAAAACTACATCTCTCAAATGAACCATTTCTTTTGAGCGCGCTAATCAATATATTTGAAATAAAGCAATTGCCTCTGACAAACTGAAATACAAAATAGCCTAATTATAATTTGACGGTACTGAACTACTCTCATTATCCCTCATTTTATATCGACTAATTCAGTCCAAACAATCTCGAGTTGCAACAAGTGATTCGTATTTTAGTATATTTATCTGTATCTATTCCTGTTTCCTGATATTGGACGTACATTCCGTTGAAGTCATCTCCATAATTGATACCTCTCCTTTCATGTCTCACATTTATCTGTACATTCTGTGGTGAAAATTTTATTCTAAACGCTTGAAAGCACACAGAAGCGGAGTGATATAAAATGAACATTCGTGTCCTGATGCTAAACGTTCTACCTGTCCTTTTTTATTCACCAAAGCGAGAAATTACTAAACCCGATAAGACCTGCAATAGGCCTTCCAAATGATAATAAAATATTTATCGTAGCTAGTAATATCATTACGTTTATTACATGGTCACTTGATGGTATAATGGTAAAATTGTTTAATATTCCCTTTCATTTGAAACAAACGCATTTGACAGTCTATTCTTCATATTTATTTTTAAATAACCTAGTAAATTTATTTTATGGTCTTATTAAAATGGAAATAATCATACAATTTGAACAGTCTTTGAAAAAACAAGTAAGGTAAATTGATGTTTCTTATTTTCTAATCTTAAAAAATTAACGTGGTACTTTCTTTTGCTTTGTATAAATAAATAACTTTATAGTTAGCGATTGGAATATTAAATTTTCTTTAAACAATAGTATTGGGAAAAGATTTACAAGTGCCTTTTTGGAATTCCTAACAAAATGGTAATCGGTAGACAAAAAGAGTGCCACCATAGAGGTCTTTTAATGCGGTCGTGACATTTCGAATTCTGGATAATTACTCCTGATATAAAAAGGTTGGCAATCAATGCGTTTCCACTCGTGGCACCCTCCATTTTCATCTTTCTCTCAAACGATCATCATCATCATCAGCAGTGGTGCTTCACCATCTGCATGCATTACTTCTAATTAAGTGAACATCACCTAATTGCGTTATCTCATTGCATGCAATTTAAATTAATCTCCAGGAGTTAGCTTTTAAATAGGTGAAATTAGAATAAAAATTGAAAAAAATGAACTTGTCTGTTTTTGTCGGGGCGAATTTAATAAATAACCTCATTGAAACTGGAGGTGTTAATCGAAACTGAATAGGAGTACAGAAATAGCGTAACATTGGCAGAATGCATTCGTTGACTGATGTCTTGCATATTCGTAATTTGAACGCAGTTTTACATTCTACAATCGACAATATCTGATTCTGTTGGGAACTTTGGTATCTGACAGGTATCAAGTCGTCTTCATTCATTCACCTATGTTCTACGAGACCTTTTCTCAACCTATATTGAAGATTCGGTTTTTGTTAGGCTCAATTTTATAAAACGCTGTCAATATCTATCAATACAAAATATAATTCTCTCACAGGCCACCAACTCAAACCCAACTGATCATTGGACTATAAATTCACCTTCAAGTTTCCAATCACTCTCACTACTAATATTGAAAAAAAGGATAGTTATTGAATTTGAACAGTATTCTCCAAATGCCTATACCAAATCTGTACCAATCGTAAGTATATTACTGCAGCGCCTCAGTTTTGATAAGATTCTGTGAAAGTGCAATGATGCTCTTTACTTCTTAGTGATAAATGTGATTTGAGATTTTTATGTGCATGAAATGGTTTAATTAGTTTTGTTTTTCATATCAATTCCTTTACCGATGGCAAAGCGAAATATGTTGTTATCTGCTTCTTGTTCTAAAACGCCAATATCATTGAACAATTTGCGCCGTTTTTCCTCAGAATAATCGGGAAGTGTGCATAGATCATGTCGAAAATTTCCGGTCTCCAGCATATACATTTAAAAAAACGAAAGGCAAACAAAGAAGTAGAGACCAAAAAAACTTAGACATCTCTCAAATTATGTGAAGTAAAAACATATGCCTCAAGACGACCTTCCTCCACTTCAACCACTGAGAGTTTTAATTTGAGCAAAATATATAAGCTCTTAAGCTTTGTGACAAGCCAACAGTGGGACTCATCTAATGCCTTTTAAAGTCGCGATTTAGAAAGAAATAACTTTACCAAATTTCAAATTTGTTGGTAAAAGAACATCAAATTACAACTGCACAGATTACTACCAACACATTTCGTTATATTTCCATTACATTTATTCACATTTTTATTAATTTATTAAATTAATAAGCTTCTTACCATCTTTTTTGATGATAAAGCTTTTGTCCTTGTAACTAGTTCCTTTGGCTAGCTCGACTGAAATGACAGGAATAATTTGAAACACATTGGTAGCTGATTCACCAAGGATGATTTAATGGGGTGATTGGGAGTTGTCTTTGCATCTAGAATATGGGAATCTACCAAATTATAAAGTTATTTTATAGGATATGGAAATAAGACTAATTTCTACTCTTATGTCACTAAGGTGAAGATTGATTTCAGCTTCTCGTTCAGTCGTGTTTACGAAGAATATTTAAGTATGAAATGATTAATTAAATAAATATTTCATCGAAATTGACTGAAAGATTTATGTTGATAATTTGGTTAGATAATTTTTATTAATTATTAAAGGTTGCTCTCATTTTCATTAATTACCAATCACATAGATTCTGGCATACTATGAAATACAATATTGAATATGTGGTGGTGGTCGGTGTAAAAGAATGTGATATTCCATTTATTAACAATTATTTTGCAAATGAAATACAGAAACAGAAAATCTCATCGGCCGGACATTCACAAAGTACAATGAGCAATAGAAATGGTAATTAACTTAGGCACTTTTAAAAACAGAAAACCTAAACTTGCTGACATCATGGTAATTATTAATACCAATCACGTATGCTGCTCAAAATTAAGGACCTGCATAAAAGTTTCAAGTGAACGATAATGTTCATTTGGTCAGAACAGATTATCACATAGGGCCAATGTAGTTGGTTAATGCAAACAGACGTGGTATTGAACTCGTATGTAATGGGAGGTAAGAAAGTCGTTAACATCAGTTCAAGCAAAAGGCAGATTTATTTTGCTTACAAAACGGAAATTCCGTAGAGCAAGGCAAACTTTAACAAGATGATGGATCCACATTGAATCACAATCGTGTACGACTGTCAAAAAAATGTTTCCAATTAGAAAAAACAACTCTTGTGCATTTCTCAAACATCACTACAATAGATCGATAGTGACGATTGCATTTAAAACTCTGAATAGAAGAATATAGAATACTTAACGCTTATGAAACACAGTATTCTTGGTCTTACAAAGCTTAAGATTGAGTTTGATTTGAAATTATATTTTGCTTTTATGTTTTCAATTGTCACATGCACAAAATGATATAAATGCATAAATTATTAAGTCAAGTTAAAAAAGGAAGTGGAGGTATATTCATTTATGGAGAATTGAGCATGACATCTCCTATGTCTTAGTGTCCGTCTTAATTGTGCATCAATAGAAATGTGTGCTGCTATACATATTCCGTGTGACCCCATTTTATTATCTTTGGTGAATATTCACTGCATCTAAATGAATCATACTGCTTATCCAAGTATATTTCGACTGAAGATAATGAAAAACTCCATCTGTTTAAGAAATTGCTGCACAAATCTTCGACTTCCAATAATTTATGACAAGTTGTTACTGTTTTCAAATTTTATGTATAGCGAAGACTACCAAAGGAAATAACTTCAACGGGTTTTGTTCTTAAGTGTTTGACAGTTCACTTAAGGTACTATAGATGAGGAGAGAAATTGGCACAATTTATAGACTGCATGTGCGCCAATCAAGTTGTGTTCTTTTCGACCTTGAATGCAGCCAACCGTGCCTTTTTTTGCATAAATGCGCTGGCCACTGTAATGCGAATTTGCCTACAATTTTACTTTCTAAAATCGGCAAGTATCGCTTTTCATTACTTCCAATGAATTAAAATAAATGGGTTCTGATATTTATTTTGAGAGGCACGTTGAAGCATCATAGGTTCAGGCTTAATTAGAATTTTTTGGAAACAGACTATACAACACTTAATCATTTGAAAACGTACAGTTCGAATTTCACGATTTCGGAGTGCGCTATAGACTAACCTTCACGTGGTCCACCTTGGGCAACTATACTCACGTGGCACAAAGTCTAGAAACCGGCAATTGACTTCAAACTACCATGACCCTACTGAATGTCAAATACCACTACTTCCATAGTACTTGTCTAACCTTACTTTTCACTACCTTTCTGCCTGTCTGTCTCCCTTCTCATCACCCTCTCGACTTTTGTGACGTTGATGTATCTCCCCCCTGTGAAGCTCGAAGTCATCTACAGGGCTAGTAGTAACCATCATAAAGCCTGTCAACTTATAGAAGTAAATTTCACAATTTATCTGTTTAATCACAATAGCTGGCCTTGCTAAGTTACATAAATATAACTATTTAAGTGGTTTGTTTCGTTAAATTATTAATTGGAAGAAACAAACCAACCGAATCCTTCTTAGAAACTGTCATTCTTTTCGCATATCAGGTCTTAAAATAATACTATTTTAGATAGCCTTTATAATTAACTAGAATGCGTTTGTTTAAACTTTAGTCTAATTTTATTCTTGCCTAGAATTGTTATATTTCTTATTGCCAACATATTGTTCCCTCTATTTGGCTTGCTTCTTCATTTCAGTAACCTAAAGCAAAAGCGTTTGCCACATAGTATCATTTGAAAAAGAATTGATTTGACAAAGCAAAGGAATGTGATGAGATATAACAATGAAACTTAGCCTTATTTATAAAATGTTCGTTAGCATTCAGCCTCACTACTAATTCCCTTTTCATAGATGAATGTTTACTTCTGCTTTGCAAAGTGAGGATTCAAATTTGTCGAGCGTGTGTTTAGTACATTTCTAAAACTGTATAAGAAATTGTAATTCGCTTCAGTATTTTCCGATAATGATAATAACATAAATTTTAAAACGATAACGGTACAAAAAACAACTCCCTTTAGGCGTGAAACACGAGGAACAAGCATTACTCTGGTGTCTGGACTACAAATAGTGTTAGCGCAAACCACAAAAAACGCTAATCGGCCTCTTATTGCAGAAAGGAAATTTAACAAAAATTAGATCCTGATATTCGAAAGTCCAATGACTCTGAACCACATATCTCATTTAATGTTTTGAAATCACTGATAAGCTTATCTTTATTTCGCAATACTAATTTTTGGCTTGAGGGTGGCAAAACTACACTCTGCGAGTAAGCAGTGCATCCATGTTGTTATTTGGGAAGAGGGTGAACAACACAACTTAGTAAAGTTATTAAGCATGCAAGGAGAATGTTAATTTAAGCATTTCAATAAATAGCTCAAATGTCCTGTTCGGATCAAGGACTATTTATCCCCACAGAATTTTTTTTGAGACTAGGCGCCTATGTCCGACTTTCATGGCAAACATTAAAGTGATTTAGCTTTTGCCACTTAAATGAAACAATAAGCCTAAACTTTCACTTATGATGAAATTTCGGTTTAGAGAGGCGAAATAGATAAGGAAGGTTATTTCAAATTTTTCGCTTTTCATAATTTAATTTTTCAATGACAAAATCGCCTATTAGCTCCACGCATGGAATGACTATAATTTTAATAGGGCGAGTGCCGAGAATGTTCACACATTTGTTGATAAGTTCCTGCTCCCGACAAAAAGGTTTCGAGTATAATGTTTTGAATATTTTTCCTTGACAGAAGAGAAGGTGTGCAGAGCACCCTCCTTCCCTCTACCCGTTATAGCGTTAAGGCCTTTTTTGCTTGTGATATTTTGTCCGTTTTTAACCCGTTAATTCCACTTGGTCAATATTAAAATAAAGTATCGCAGTAATTAGATATGAGAGGTGGAGTATAAAAATATAAGGATGTTTTTGAATCTAGGGCTCTTTTAAGTGCCTCTTTATCCCAACAATATTACACCAAAGTGGGATTTTTTATTCATAGTGGGGCACATTTGTGTTAATTTTTATGAAAGATGACTAGAATTCCATAGCAGTTTCCAGTTCAATTTTTTTCACGGCTCAACTTTGGTGCAGTGAATTAGTTAGCATCTAGACTTTTACTTATCTCATCTTCATTTTAGGAAAGGGCTTAGTTGGTATAAGATTTCATCAAAAGTTTTGAAAGAAAATGCTACTTGCCAAAATTATCGGTGCCCACTAATCTATAATATCTCTAATAGTTATTTGTCTTGTACCTTTTCGCATAAAAGTAGCTAGGATTCTCTTTCATCTGTCTGCTATTTGCATTATCTTGTTGAATAGATTCGCAACACACAATATCATATTCATTGAAAGCTTTATTTTTGTAAATTTAGATTTATCTACCTAATTGAATATGCAATTTTTTCATTTTGCAACAAAACCAGTTGCACCAAATGTTTCCAACATTTCATTGGTGCAATTGGACTGCCTTGAATGTTCACTTGTGAGGTGGATATAGTAGACTTGAAAATGTAAGTACCTGATTCATTGTAAAAGATGTGCGTGAGTGGGTGGGTGGGGCGGGGGGAGGCCGGGGGGGGGGTTCTGGATGTACTTCAGTGTAAGATTGATAGATTAATATCAAAATGAAGAAGAAGATGTAAAGAGATTGACTGCAGTTGGAGTTGGGTGTAGCTTAGAAAAGTGCAATCACATTGATTCATTGGGCATGAAAAATTTATCGCTATCCTATCTAATATTATTGGAGGAATTTGATAATATGTTTTATTCACAGCCTTCAATGATTAATAAACTACAGCAACAATTTCGGAACATAATATTCTACTCTCCTAGGATTTTTTCTTTATGCATCGTATTTTTTGAAAGTTAAGTCGTCGTTTTCCATATATCGCCTAAATTTTGAAGTGTAACAGAGCCGATTTCCTCCACCCTTGACACTCCAGAACCATATTTGAGGTGGATGTGGGGGAGGGGGAGGGGGATTGGGGGTAAATGGCAGATTACAGAACTAACTTTAATAGACCGAAATCATTTAACTTTCATGCAGAAGAACTTCAGTCATAGTTTTGTTTCACTGTAGTCATATCAATAAACGAAATGGCTTTTTAAACCTCTTAATGACAATTTCTAACTTCTACTAGTAAATACCCATTCCTTTAAGGCGTTTTGATTATCTAATCCAATCTTAATATTTATTTATTTCAAGAGGAAGGCGTTTTGATAGTTATCATTATCCTTAAAAATACAAAAAATGTGTAAAACGTACCATATTTCCTCCGCCAAAATCTCTCCATATCCGAAGTAAATTTCCAAAGAGCTTAACCAAATTTTAAATGAAATGTCACTGGATATTGACGGAATTTTGAAAGTGGCATGTGCCATTGCAATCGGGTTGCATTGCTGGCTGGCCCAGAGTATGCACTTAAATCACAGTATTTTTCAATAAAGCGTATTGATTAAAAATTGATTTTCCCTACAACCAAATTTCAATTCCATTTCTGGACCTCACGATATTAGCAATTCACTATATGCGGACCCTCTGCACATTAACCCCAACGACATTAAAAAAACCTAAAACTACATGAATATAAATGACTTTGAAATTGTCAGAGACGATTTATAACTGGTCCATCTATTAAATAAAAAAGTCCAGAGTTTTTCGGAAAACGCTAAAATAAATCTTGAAATTTTGAAATTGGCACAGAGTTAGAGAAGCCAACTAATGCTAGCCATAAATTAGATTTACGCTAGAGTCTATAAAGCAATTTCGCGGTACCAATCTCACAAGTTATCAGATAATGCATATACTTTGCTTTGAATAAATTTAATTCTGAATTTTTAGCAAAAATTGCGAAATGGGAAAAATATGAATAATCACTGGAATATCTCGCCACACGTGTTTATTAATAAGGAAGAAGTAGGGTTTATATGATCATCTACCCACAAGGGGAGGGTGAGGAAGTGGAGGGGGGGGGTCATTAATCCTTAACCAGCTAGCGTGGCATCCATGGGAAATTTGCTAATGTAAATATTTATAATTTTGGCGAAAGAGATAAATGTTAAACGCTTAGGTCAAGATGTTGCCATGGTGCACTTGATTTATATGGTATTTCAGATAGATAACTTATACGTCACAAAAGTCCCAGAATATCTCCGTTAGCTATTTAGAATTTATGAAAGTCAGCATAAAACATAGATGTTAAATATATATAAAGGCTTAATTGTGACAATTCTTAATAAAATAAGTCTCTATGTGATTGAGTAATTAACTCTTAAAATATAAACGAGTTTAGCTTAAAAATGCAATGATAATTTACCTGATACTATATGACTAGAGCCTACTAATGGGCTGCAAAAGAATCGTCATGAAAATTCCCACCTCATGTCAAAACACGCCCGGAGAAATCGATTATGAGAAATAGGACTTCCAATCGAATTTGATTTCCACGAAAAAGGGATGACTAGAAGCATCAGCATACAATATTTTCATTGAAGAAAGGTTCGTGGCAAGTAAATCAGTGCAGTTTTTTCGGGGCGGGGGGGGGGGGGGGGGGGGTGAGTGACAAATCAATGCTTCGCATAACTTTTACTTATTATTAGTATGCAATTTTTTATGAAAGAAATTTGTGCTTAACTTAAATCCAATTCATTGCTTAATAATGTGTAGCTAGAAAGCAGGTAGTTTGAGATTGCAAATGAACTTTACTACGTTCGAGTTCCAATTGAGCAGATAGAACTTAATACAACGCCTTCTTAACAACTGATTTCGCGTAAGTTTAGCAAGAAATGGAAAAAGAGTTCCAAGGAAAAGAACTAGGAAAATTGCAAGGTCAAACTTGATTGCTGCCTTCTTTTAAAAGACTCCTAAACCTGATGCCATAGTGAAACCACCAGTTTATATTTGCGTTCAATTCTATTTCATTCTTTATCTGCTTAATATTAGTACAAATGTGAATACTATTGGTTTTCAGTCTGAAATTTATCAACGAACCCACAATTGTTAGAATTGTGTAAATAGCTATTTTATCACCACAAAAGTGCTTTGGTAGAGATTAAAAACCGGTTGCCCTAAGATTATTTCAATTTCCTTTTGTTTTTATACCTGTAGATATGAATGTGTGAGACAGTAACATCTGGCCAACCTACTTGCAAAAAAACACGCTGAACGTTTACCTTAATACTGACCTTGAGAATGGAAGGTTTGATTGAGATAAATAAAATATCATTAATTATCACGAATCTGGTCACAATTATAAGCGTGCGAGTTGAATTTAATGCAGATCTAAGTCTACTGGTCAGTAAAACAGATTTTCCTTATAAGTCATGATAGGTAAAATAAATAAATATTTATTTATTTATTTCAAATGCCAGGCATTTTGATAGTTATCATTAGCCCTTTAGTTGACTTCAGGCTTCACAGAAGGGAGGAACATTAAAGTGAGAAAAATTCGACAGGGGGAAAGAAGAGCGATTCACAGATGTAACAGACAGACAGATACAAAGGGCAGAGAAAAGGCTAGATGAATACTGTAGAAGGGGTCGAATATGACAGAGAGTGGGGTAATGGGAGTTTGAAGTCAGAAGTCAACTGCCCATTGATAGACTTTTTTGCCGTATGGGTATACGTTGCCCAGGGTGCACCACGTGGAGGTAAGTCTATCG
>UZAE01000022.1:0-57112 GCA_900617975.1 Rodentolepis nana | reverse complement strand
ACATTAGGTCAATTTTTCCAGGAAAGTTTATTTATATCAAATGGCAGGCATTTAGATGGTTATCATTAGCCCTTTAGTTGACTTCAGGCTTCACAGAGGGAGAGGAACATCAAAGCGAAAAAAAGTCGAGAGGGTGGGAGGGGGGACAGAAGAGTGTTTTAAAGATGCAAAGAGACAGACACAAAGGTAGATGAAAGGTGAGGTGTGTACTGTGGAAGTAGTCGAATATGACATACAGTGGGGTGATGGTAGTTTGAAATCAGAAGTCAACTGCTGGTTAATAGACTCTTTTGCCGTATGAGTATACGTTGCCCAGGGTGTACCACGTGAAGGTAAGTCTATCGCACACCCCATTCCAGGAAAGTTGTGCTTGGTAATTTGAAGATTTCATAAGTCTTATTGGCAATGTAAATAAATGCAATTATAGACAAAGTTTTAAACCAGAGAGAAGATATGTTTAATTCTTTAAACCACTAAGCGCTTTGCTCGGATTAACCAAAGGCATGCTCTTCAGCTGGTGCTAGCAATATCCGATATGCTGGGCCAAAGAGAGAGACATTTTCACTGTAATCAACTGTAATAGCATGGTAGTTGTGGCTTCCACCCACTATTCCCCTTTTTCCTTGCCTTTATGAACCTTGTTGTTCATTTCTTATACCTTAACTTGTCCATAGCATAAATCTTTATTCGAGAGCTCAGCTAGTAAGCTCTTATGTTGAGAAAATACGACTGTGTTCGCATTCCAAGTGTGCTGTTCAACTGAAATAACTGAAACCTATGCTGCACAGAAGTAAGGATAAAGTTCATTGGGAAAGTTAAAATTAAAATCAAAGAAGTTCCAACAAGAAGCTGAAAGATGAAAGGTGAAATAGCTCGGAAATGGAGGACATACATCCAAGGAAATTGCGTTTACATTTGGAAAGCGAAATCAAAAGGCGATCAGAATTGTAAGGAACAGAGAGACGGACAACTATACTCGAGGGGTGGTAAAAAGGAGACACTATGGGTTGACTTCGAACGACGAAAATAGGAAGCTATCGAAAGTAGAGTTAAATACTGAAGAATGAAAGCACCCACACAAAGGGCTCAGAAAGAGAACGTGGGCGAGGATCTGCATTGAGCATCATTGCGTAAGCCATCCAGGATTTGAGGTGGAGGTTGTCAAGATTACCGAACCATTTTATTTTGATGTACTTAGTCCCAATGAATTCCTTAATTATGAATCTAATTAGAAGATTAAACTGGGTGACTAACTATTCATTTAAATGAATAAATGTATCACTTTTGCATAGCTTATTATTTTCCTTAACCCTCGATTTGTCTACACTCGTATTACTTGGTATAATATTATAAATAGCTTAAAGACAGAACAAAGATTTTCGTGCAGCAATTTTTACCCATTTTGCTTATTAATTGGTAAATAAATCGATGTATTTGTGAATGTCTTTATAGGTGTTCGGTTAAGTTGATAAAAAGGATTTTTATATAAGATGGGGTTAGGCAGAGAAAGAACAAAGAAAGTTTTGCAGTGTCAATTCCATACTCTTTGGAAGGACGGTTTATAATAAGGTATCTGAAATTTTTAAATTCCATCAGTTCTTTGATTGAAGGATACTAAATGGTAAATTGCATTGACTCAAAAAGCAAGGGGTAATCATGTCGTAATGAGTGATGGGTGTGAGTATTTACGTACTTTCGAAAGTTCTAAATAGAGGCAAAGATACAGGAAGTGGCTTTTAAATGAAATAATTACTTTAAAATTTGAAATACAATTATCCTTATTATGCTCTTTCATCATTGGTCTTAATTCAAAGTAAGTGCTGCTACGTTCTATTGGTCTTGAAGAAAGACTAACAAATTATGGACATCGATAGTCTCATTCCGAAATGGAAACCAGAGATCCAAAAACAGAAATATATCTATCCATTAGTACTGCTGTAGGAATCTGACAAAAACTAATAATCTTCCAAAGTGACTTACCTCTAATCAAATTAGCCAAATTGAAGTGGGGGAAGATGCATATTTCTGGCAATCGTAAATAAATGCGAAAAAAAGTAGAATGTAATTCCTAGCACAAAGGTTTCTGCAATTATATCAGTGGTGCTAACTATTGATCATTCTCTTCTACTAAGTAACCGATATACTATTCATTTGACAATTAGTAGAGAGTTTAAATATTAGTTAGGAGTTGTTCTTGACAGGCCTCTCTCATTGGGAGGAAAAACACAAAAGAAATGTGGTTGCTCTATTGATGAGAAGGCACTACAGTAGGGCAATTGCAGTTATAGGGCTACGCATGTGAATGCAAATCGGCAGCTAAATTCAGATGAGAAGACTAACGTGATTGACTGACAAACAACAAATGGAATATTTGAAATAGGGTGAAGACTTCAGAACAGCTAAGTACTGGATTGAAAGCATTTCTTCTAGTTATTGACAAAATAAACAACATAATAATAACAATATTTGAATTCAAATACTCTAACTACACTCTTCATTCAATTAAGTTTAAATGAAGCTTGTTTCTAGCAAATATTCCAATTGATAAAATCTAACGGAATTAATTAATTAATTTTATGATATATTATTTTAGATGCTGTTACCTAAAAATTTAATAACTTTTTAAATCATATGGTTATTCATGAGAAAGTGGGGAAGGAAGAAAGGACTTATCAAATGCTTATATACCTTAAATTTATTCAGTCTATTTTAAGTAATAGCTTTGATCTCTCTTGTTGACGACACATTAACTTTGAGAAAAGCTATGGTTTGCAGATAATGGTTAAATCTCCTGGTTACGGCAATTCTCAAAAAAGAGGAAGCGATGTGGAGCGAATTGCCAATAGTATCTGAATTCCTATAATCAGAGTAATATAATTTGTTTTAAGTCAAGCAACTAGTGTGATAATAAGGAAATCTATGGGGTCCGATCAACAGGCAATTGCGGAACACTGTCTCCTCGAGTGAAGACGGTGATAGGATCATTTTGGACCTGCAATTCAAAGTAAAAATTTCAAGTTTTACCCCTATTTGTATATGGTTTATTGCCAAGTTAAGCGTTCCATTTATTTTTAGAATCTCAGATTTCTATTCCTGGATACTCAAAGGAGTTGAAGTGAATAATGTAGAAACAGACGCATTTGATTTTAAAAGTAGCAGCGATAAGCGCAAATTGGCTTCGCGGCAAATACCAATGATGCTTATTGTCGAGGAACATTAATTCTCTGATCATTCATAATATCTCGATTAAGGCGAGGCTGGAATTACTTCAAAATTTGTAGTAAAGTGAAGTCTAATGTGAGATAAAGGGCAAGGTCCTTTACAGAGATACTGTTCTTTGATCTTGTGGCTAATTCAAAAGCTGGATTGGATAATGCTTCTGACATTTCCCCACTTAGATTCTTGAGTGTCAGCACCGATTACACCTACTGACAGAATGTCTTCATACTGGGATATTTTCTCTTCCTCCTTCCCTGGGAAAAAAGAGTCAAAGAGATCAAATCGGTAATAATTAGACTCCGGAGTTTTTTATTCCAAAACACGATCCAAAAAATATTTTGCTGATTTCATCAAAATTTTACCAAAACAAAATTTGATTTACCGTATCTTGTTAATAAAATCATTAGATAAGGATTGGACATTAAATTTGGATTATTACCATATCTCTAATTAAAGGTACGCTCGTTTATGGTATAAAAAATTATAACTACAATTGCTTCTGACGATCAATTACATTGTAATATGTATTTTTTTTGCAAAAAGTTGATCAAAGTAATAAACGAAGAGGCAGTTATCAACTCGTAGAAATGGATTTTTGTCTTTGTGTGTAAGTGTGTGGAAGTTTGTGCTCATGAATCCACTGAATTAACTTATCAATGAGTAGTGAACATCAGTCCGAAACTGGGGACTAATTTTATTTAATTCGTTCGTTTGAAAATTTTAAATTTACTGTACAAATTATACTACTACTGTGAAGGTTGACAGCACCTTCAACGAAAGTAAAACTTTGCCAACTTGTCTTCATTATATATGATAATTCCCCCCCCCCCCGTTTTATCTCCTGTCATGAGTGACAATTGAAATAATGGGCGTTGTGCAGCAGCCAGCATGTTCATTTCACCAAGCTAAAGTTCATGAAATCAATATTCATCAACTCACATCTGATGATATAGATGATCGTCCGCATTTTCTAATTATGGTCAGACAATGAAGTTATAGAGTGCGGTCTTCCCAACAGAACATCTAGAACACTTTTATCGTTTACCTGTACTAGGCTTTGTGAATACCTTGAATGGACATGGAAGTTCAAAGTATTGGTATTAGGTTGGCAACTAAGTCATTGCCGATTTCAAATAAGAAGGTAAATTCGGAATTTTTGTTTAAAAATATAACTTTATTCAATTAGATATTGGCCCTTCTTGTCGATGACCTTTTTCCATCGTTCTGGCAGAGTAAAAATTCCCCCTTCGTAAAATGTCTGGTCTTTGCTACTAAAAAACTGAATTAGGTGTGATCCGACATCATCCGCGTTCTTAAAAATTTTACCATTTAAAGAGTTTTGCATGGAACGAAACAAATGGTAATCCGAAGGCGCAAGGTGAGGGCTATATGGTGGGTGTGACAAAACATCCCAACCCAGTTCCAATAATTTTTGCCGAGTAACCAAAGATGTGTGGGGGGGGCCTTGCGTTATCATGATGGAAAACAACACCCTTCCGCCGATTTGATAATGCCGGCCGCTTATCTTCAATTGCATCCTTCAGTTTTTCGAGTTCTTCAACATACACATTTGAATTTATCGTTTGGTTCTGCGGCATGAGTTCAAAATACAAAATTCCTTTGTGATCCCACCAGACTGACAGCATAATCTTTTTTGGTGAATCTCTGCTTTTGATACTGTTTGGGCTGGTTGATCTTGCTTCACCCATGATCTCTTGCGAGTAACATTGTTATAAACTATCCACTTTTCGTCGCCAGTAACTAGGTTCTTCAGAAATGGATCATTCTCATTGCGTTTCAGTAGCGGCGAATCACAGATGCTAATCGTTGCGTGAAATGAATTTCCTTTAACTGGTGAGGGATCCATAAATCAAGTTTCTTGACATAACCAAGGGTTTTTATTTTTTTTCAATGCATGTATGCGACACATTGAGCTTCTCTGCAATATCTCGTGTTGTGCTGTGACGATTTGAATCGATAATGGCCTTGATATGGGTTTCATCCACTTCGACTGGGCGGCCAGATCGTTGTGAATTTTTCAGTGAAAAATCATCGGAACGAAATCTTTCAAACCAATTTCGACACTGCCTTTCTTCTAAGGCTTCATCTCCATATACGGAACATAACTTCTTTTGTACTTGCGATGCGTTCTTGCCTTTTCGGAAGTAATACAATAAAATGTGTCGGAAGTGCACGTCGTGTTCTTTCATTTTTAAATTGGGATAAAAACAAAACTAAAGAACTAAACAAAAAAAATTTTTTACTAATTAACCTAGAAGCCCATACAGTAAGAAAAAATAAAGGTTAGATGCTCTGGCCACGTTAACAAAACAAAAGAAAGTATAGAGTGAATCCGTCAACAAAAACGGCGATGACTTAGTTGCCAACCCAATAGTAGACGCTTGCTTACTTTTAAAGATTAAAGTAATTCCGTAAACTTCGAGAGTTGAGAAAGTCGGTTTCTTGATATTTCAAATAAATCGAAATGTGAATATATCCGAATGTTTCAAAAATTTCACTCTTAAATTACCTTCATCATGCATTCTTTTTCACTATTGTCGTCTCCGGCATTAAAGCTATAACTAGATAATGATTTTAACAGCTTTAGTAAATTAATATTTCAGGCAGGATCATTCAAAATATCTTTAGATTTTCTGTCGAAAGCATCTCATTTTCACATCAGATCCCAAAAGCCAATTCATCACTTAGCTGCATATGAAGCGGCTTTTATTTCAATACATTTTTATGGTAAGCACGTTTGGCATTAACTATCTAGACGATGTTTTCTTTAAATGGGTAATTATATTTCCAGTAATTAAAAGATTAGATGTCAACAATTTGCAGTTATTCGTTGGAAACAATTTTAAAATATCCTGAAATGGGGTTCTTCAGTTGTTAATTATCTTTCAGTCACCTACATGTGGTCGGCCATAGTTTCAGCTATCCACTCAGACTCGAAATTGGTAAGAACTGCAAGTTTGTTTATTGAAAGATTCCAATCCTCGTCCCTGGAAAGGCTGAAGATGCCCAGCTAAGTCATAAAGGAAACACCGGCAATCTAATTGATAATGGTTACTGATCTTGAACGGGTATTGCTCATATTCAATAGAGCCCTTATGACTATGAATGATGGTTAAAACTGTATAGGCTGCCTGATAGAATTCAAATTCTTTATAGTTATTACCTTTTCTTCCAAGAAATTACTCTTCCAATTAGATATGAAGAAGATTCTGAAAGGCAAGTATTAATAGAAGTATTTGAAAATAATTTTCTCTTTAAGGCTTTGAATAAGTCAATAAACGAAAGTAAACTGTTTTATCTGTATTCAAACGATTAATTGTCCGAGCAAACAATATTTTATACTCGAATTTGAATAGGTGTATTGAGAAATCATAGCCGATGGTAGACTGCAGAGTGCATGACTGACCTATCAGAGGGGCGCACTCAGCTGATGGAACGGTCAACCACATTATTTGAGTTTTAATAATGGCAGGAAGGGAGAATACGAATCGCTAAACGTGGAGATTTCATGACGCCTCTACACAGTAAGACTGTTTAACATCACCTTCCTTAATGACCCCGGAAATTAGCGAAAAGTCCACTAATTCAGGCACGACTACCACAAAGAATGAGCAGGTTTTAAACATTGTTTTGAGGGGACAAATTTACAAGTTTCAGAAAATAGAAAATAGCGAATTGCCCCAATGAGGGACGATGTATGAATGCATAATTAACTTAAGTTACCAAGAGTTTGATTTAAATCTTACATGCATTGAATTGTCGTGCTTCTTAAAAGGAGTTGAATTCGCGTTTTAACGTCCCAATGATTGGGAACTGAATTTTTATTATTTGACCCTTGTGTGTCTGGGTGAGTTGGACAGTTTGATTTAATTAAATGGTTTGTCAGGCCATCTTGAGTTATTTCCATCATTTCACACTTGCAAATAGTTAGATGTGACCAGCAAAAACGGTTGAATAGAGTAGAGCTCTTAAGGGAGCTCGAATGGTGGATTTCAATCAAATTGAAAAGATAGAATAAATGTCATTATTGGGGGAGGGAACGTTATTTGTCAATGACCAACAATACACTCAATTTGCCAAAATACCTATTAATGAGACAATTGTAGATTTGAACTCTCATTTATGACAAAGCAAAGTTTAGTAATTCGCGCCTTAGAATATCACAAAACCAACTACTCACCTTCAATTAAGTTTCGAAACATCTAAGCCAAATACTTAAAAGTTGAATTCGTTTCCAAAAATAGTAATCAAAACGTGAGGCGCCAAACTGCAAATCCCATCCAACTGATTACATGACAAAATGTCTCCCTATGGCTATGTCGAACATGAACAGTTTATGTTTGCACCGTTCAAAATTGGACACTTCCTTTCTGGTATTCCTCCTATCTACCTATCTTAACTCTTTCCCACGACTAATTTCTGCCACATTTCTTCTTCAACAAATCTAAAGTCAGATCTGCTACCTTTACATGTACTTCACTTCCCATAGACACTTATTTCTCTCCCCCCCCCTCCCTTATACTATCTCATCTCTTATCAAATCCAAGTCATTCTGACTGTCCAAGTCATGTCAGAAATGTTACACAGGGCCTCCCATTCTTAAACCACAGCATGTTGCATTAATGTCAAGGAGGAAGCAACAGTAATGCAACAATCCCACTTGTCAGCCTTGGGATACATCACAAATCGAGAGCGAGAGAGAGAGAGAAGTTGTGGTGGAAAAAACGACATTGATACTCGCACGAATTCCTTCGATGAGAGGCTGGGTGGTGGGGGGAGGGGGGTGTGTGAGGCGAATGTGATGTTAGTGGCAGAATGACACTTGCAAGCCACTGAAATGACTGAATGAACGAATGGAGGCATATTTTTTGGATGAACATAGTGAAGATGATTAGGTATAAATCATTTGTCATAATTCTTGATAAGCAAATGCAAATCCACTTGAATTAGATTTAGCAATGATCATTCCAAACAAATGAGGGTGAAAATATAGATGTAGGTGCTAGCCAGCCAAGAAGACGCCAATTACTGTCTAAAATGTGAAAAACTCTGCATATTTTGGAATGTATTTTAATTGAAATTGGTAATACTTAAACTTCAAGGCTCTACTTTTTTAATGAAAACTTTAAAAAATAAATTTCTGAGTTAGCACGAAGTAGAGAGTTGAGCTATACTTTGCTTTATAAGTAGTAAATAATAGCTCCATTGAAGAGGAATCATGCTGGTTTATATGCGACTATTTGAAGAAAAAGAAGAAGAACGTGTTGTGGTACATTAATCAATCTAGCTAGAAGTTCTCTTAGCACTGGACATCGTGGGCTCGAACTCAATCCCCAATCTAGAGAGTGCCCCAAACTAATCGAAGTTTACTATGTCAGGTATTGAAACTAACCATAAAGCTGACTTTTTTCTAGTCAAAACACAAAAGAGAACAAAATCAGAAATCAGATGGAAAATTTTTACCGCTGCCCAGATACGGACACCGTCTAATTATAAATCCTTAGGTTAATCGGAATTACCGCGGGTCATGATAATAATAATAAAAATGATAACAATAATTGCTTATTGCTTTTCCACTGTTTAAAATTCTGCTAAAATCTATTGGATATGAAAAATAAATTATAAAAAGAAACATGTTAGAATTGTCGTCAAAATAGAATCGGTAAACAAAATCGAAATCAACCTTCCTTTGCTTTAAAAATCCTATTGAAAAGGCGAATTGTACAAAAGGGTGCATGGCTTGTGAATTCCAGTGTACTGATGAGAGAGGTCTGTTACAAGCGACCACTAATTCCGATTTCGCAACGGTTTGATGAAATGAAGAGAAAATTATTTCTTTGGACGCGAATATTTCAGGTCGATATTTGAAATTTTCCACATTTTTAATTACAGGAAAAATGTATTGAAACCAAAACGTGCGAAACTTATACTTGAGTGTCCCCTTTTAGGCACGTTGCAACTTTTATTTCTCTTGTCATTTCCTAATGCGTGTAAGTCTTCTCTTATTCGTTACATTCAAGCCACCTCCAACGGCGAAATTTCCAGTACTAGTTCAAATCCCACAAACCTCTTTACCTCTCGCTTATATTCTTTCAGGAGAAATTTCGGACTTTCTGGCTATCAGATGTCAACTCTCAGAGGTGCTAATCATCCTTTACTTGGCCAAGTTTAAAAAGTATGTTATATGTAACAATGTGCTCTACTGTTGGTTGAAGGAAGGGAGTGTGAAGGCAGAAACCTGAAAGTCGTGTGGTTCGGGCGAACACTTCCCACAAATGACCCAGATTTGAACCCATAGGTTAGGGTTTCTCGGCTGTCATAATACCTTCGTGCCTTGCCCTCTCCCCTTCACTCTTTGACATGTCCAAAAATCACAGAAACTGTCAACGAATGTGGCAATTGCGAAGTTCGCGTGGTTTGGGGAAGAAAAAAACTTATTGGCTCACAAAAACAGGAATTAGTATGCAAATGTAGAATTAATTCAGCATGAATAAGCCAACGTGGATAAATTACTTTCAGTTGTTCATTAACTTTTCAAATAAAGTTTTAACGAAGGTTTGAGACATGAGTCCAGCTCATCTTGAGTAAAATCTACCAAGCTGTTCGTTAATCTCTTCCATCTTCTAGACTCTTCAGTAAGTATATAATAATGACAAACTTTCTAATTAAAGTGACAAATCAGCAGATCCATCCACAGCAGCCCCTCTCGCCCTTCCATCCACCCCCCCCCCCCCCCCCCCCCTCCCTCCTCTTCTTTTATCATTCCCGACTGCGTTATTTTACCATTTTCTTTAATTACGTCGAGGCGCTTTACATCTTATTGGGGATTTGAATAATATCCTCATTTTAGAAAATGCTTTTTGACAAATTGCTGTGCAACAACTTCATGTGAAAAATTTTGCTAGTACTTGATTCTTATTGGAGTGGGAAGGGATATCTCGACGATCTTCCATATGTATTCAATAAGTTTAAATAGATCTATTTATTTATATCAAATGGTAGGCTTTATGATAGTTACCAGTGGCGCTTTGGTTGATTCCAGGGTTCACAGAGGAGAGGAACATTAAATTCACAAAAATTCGACACAAAGATAGAGGATAAGGTAAGGTGAGTACTGCGAAAGTGGGGTCATGGCAGTTTTGTAGTCAGAAGTCAACTGTCGGTTTGGAGACTTTTTTGACGTATGAATTAAGGTTGCCCGGGTTGCATCACGTGGAGATAAGTTTATTGCTCACCCTAAGTTTCACTCCACTTTCGAGAATTGCAGAGACGCTAAGGGAAATAAGGTGGCGAGATTTTCTAAATTTCCGAGATGGCAGGAAGGATGATTTTAAATGATACCAATTATTTTAAAATATTAAGAAAAATTGACTATTGAACGTTTTACTAAGAATATAGGGACGTATTTATAAGTAAAATCCTGGGTATCTATGTGTATCTCAACTTGTGATAACGTCTCTTCCTTTGAAATGGATGATTTACTCTTAAGCCATTCTAATTTGTTCATCTTGAATGGTTTTTAACTGATCCCAGTTAGTAAACATTCTAACAACATTATATTGGCTTGATTTGACATCTGTAACAATTCGAAGTCGAAACCAACCTGTCCGTAATTTCGTTGAATCTCTTAACGCTAGGAGGCATAATTACTTTCTCCAAACTGATGTATTTCACTGGAAAGGTAGA
Source organism: Rodentolepis nana (assembly GCA_900617975.1). NCBI lineage: Eukaryota > Metazoa > Platyhelminthes > Cestoda > Cyclophyllidea > Hymenolepididae > Rodentolepis > Rodentolepis nana. Next base: position 46,186 of record UZAE01000022.1, on the reverse strand, counting down.
AAATTGCTTGTCATGATATCATTACAGTCACCTGTCAATCACAAAAATAAAATTTTTCTCCACAATTAAGACTATTTTCCCTTGCTTTCCTCAAACAAAATATAGGAATAATTTGACGAGCTGTTGTGTCGTGTTGAAATGTATTGACATATTTGTTCAATTAAAGCTGCACCTTGATAGGCAACGTTTAGAAAATGTCTTAGAATGTCTGTCGTTAAATTAAGAAAATACGACACATCCATTTCTGCATTGCCAATTTTCAATAGATAAACTTCAAGAATATTTTAGGAGGCAAAATAATTAATTATTTCACTAATGGATTCCTTAGAAAGTGATGCTGAATTATCTGTTATAAGGATTATGGAGGTTGTTAATTCCAATAGTCTTTAAGATTGTGCATTTGACACTTATTCTTGTGCTAATGAATGAAAAATCATAAATTATTTTTCCACATTTAAAGAACAATATCTTCATATTTTATTCTCTTCCGGCCTTGGCGACTTTATTAAAACTGGCCGCTTTGGACCATTAGTTTCCCTAACTTTATTGTATGTCTATAAAAGTATAACAAATCTCCCTAAGGACATTGAATATTCTTTCTCTTCGAACCCTTTGGTGGAAAATTAGCTTAAACTTCGTGGGACATTTTTAAGTGTTTGAAATTGAGAATGAAACTTGATATGGATTTGAATAAAAGAACATTTTGATCAGTCGAACTTGATATCTTTTTAAAATAGACGCGGGATAGACTTACCCCTGGTTATCGTAAACTCATACGACAAAAAGCTTGTAAACCGGGAGTTAACTTCTGACTTCAAACTACCATGACCACACTCTATGTCGTATTCGACCACTTCCCTAGTACTCACCCTACCTTTCTCAACCTTTGTGACTGCCTCTTTTACATCTCTGAAGCACTCTTCTGTTCCCCCTATCGACTTGTGACTTTGATATTGCACCCCTCTGTAAAGACCGAAGCGGTAATGATAACTACATAAAGTCTGCCATTTGATATAAATAAATAGATCTACTTAAAATGGTCTTTTGTCCCTTATTGATATGCGGGATTCCTGCTTCTCAATTATTTGTAGTAGAATTCTGAAAATGACTGGACAAAATCGTGAAAAACGGACAGAGCTACGATCCAAAGTAAATTTAGGAAATTATTTCAACAGAAGAATTGCTCAACCGTGGAATAGTATTAGAATGGTTCATGCAGAAAACCCGATCATCTTGTTGGCAAGGCTAAAAAATGCATTCTAAATGCGATGGTCCTTACGGGAAATCGTATTGGCGGCGTTCGTGGAAATTATATGTAGAAAAAAATTCCACAGCGATGAGGGAAAATTGCCATTGTTCAACCCCTGAAGACAGGTCGCTGTATATAGCCTGTATTATTAATGAGAAGATGCAACTAGGTACTATCTCTGACATCACTCTGATCTCCTGAAAGTCAGAAAATCTCGACTTTTTCACAAATGAATTTGGTAGTCAAACCCACTATGGCGATTAACATGTTATTAGAAAAAAAAATTGACTTTCATTCTCTTAATCTCAGTTGATTAGATGATTTGAATTATATGCACATCAGCTGTCAGCACCCCATGGCTGCGTATTCATAACTTGTTTTTTTTGCTACTTTTGTCAGCTCTTCTAAAATAGTTCACTTGAATGGTTGTAGCCTGGTTGTCCTCTTGCCCAAAAATGAGTTTAAAGTTCATATTCTACCCTAGTACTCAGAGTCATTATTTAGTGTCTTATTACCCGCGTCTGTGATTGACAGTGCTGGATAGTCAGTTAAATAAACTCAATTATGAGCCAATCAAGTATTCCCTAACTCTAGCCTTGAATTATTATCTAACAGAATGTCTCAAGCGAAATATGTGCCAGTGTGGTTTTATATTTCAGTACGTTCTACATTATTTCCAAGCGTTTGCTATACCGAAATTCGATATGAAAATCTGCCGGTGCGGGTAAGGATATCCCAGTCGAGGGCAATAAAAGGTGCATTCCCGCTCTGGGGACGCCGAAACATTATCCTGTCTCCCACCGAAATCCTGTCTCACAGAGAGTTTATATTAAAAGTTTAAGTCAGACACACTTCTTTCACCTAGAATATTCCAGTGCTTTGAGTGGCAAGATTTGAACTGCGGTTTTATATAAGCTGTTTAGGTGAGGACAAAATTAGCTGTCAACAGCGAAGAAGTACTTATTGCCCTTCCGCTTCCAGACACAGCAAGTGATGTTATTGGCTACCCTAGTTATGGCTTTCTTTGCGCCATGATAGACCTGTCTTAGGCACGACTTTGTGTGAGCTTTCATTTAATTCTCAGTCTTGGCAATGATCATCTATTCAATTAATAAATTAATTAACTGAACCGAATGACATGAAAGCGAATTTCTATTGTGTTAAAGCCAAATAAACTCGAATAGTTTGGTAATAAATTCTAAAACTTCGTTGATTATGCTAAAAGTTCGCATCGGAGTTGGTTTTTTAAATGAAAATTTGAAAGAAAGAAACAGAGAAACATGAGCAAGTACTTGTCAATACTGCCTCGTATTAACCACCCGACAAGAGAAAACGATATTATGGTGTGAAGCGTCAACATTAGTGCGGTATTATTGGTAGATTGGGGACATTGGAGAAGTCGCACTTCTGGGAGCTTTTGAAAAACCCTTCACAATTCAACGCTTATCAAGAGTTAGTAGGTAGCATTATTGAGATGGCATGATGAGAACTCACGTTCTACCTCCCTTTTATCAGTTACTGCGGTCGGGCTTTCTGTACAGTGCGTACAGATGGGATCTGAACTAGGCTTGTCTCTTACCTTTTATTTATTTCCACTGAATGGTTTTTAACATTCGACTCCATTCGGGTAGAGATTTTTTTAATGATTTCCTCCCGAATAGGCTTCATCCTAGTAAATCACACTGTTAGATATAGCTCAACCATACCATTAGCTTTTACGTCCATGTTTATCACCTCAAATTTCCCCTTTTTAATAAATAAGTTAAAACCCATTATTGCTCTAGCCTATGGAATGCTCAATTTCACTCCCCCGCCCCCCCCCCAATCACCTGATCCAATTTTATTAAATGATAGGCTCAATGATATTCATCATTAGGCCTAATCTAGTGTCTCCGATCTTTGTATCAGATATTTATATCCGTCAGTGGATCAAATGTTCACAGTGAAGAGGATAGATGTTCTGCTGTGGTTAATGGTGGGTTCAAAGCAGAAAATAAGAGTAACTGACTTGTACTTTCCAAATAGTCTTCCATTGGTACCTGGGTAAAAACTTCGTCGATTATTATACCGGGTCCTTCCCTCATGGCAACCAAATCTGTCTTATGTCGTTTTGAAAAACTGTAATTGCTAATTATTTTTTTTTCTTAACCGCTTTAAGTGTGAACGTGGGTATTTGTGTGGTTGATTTATGCCTTCTCATTCACCCAAATTCAGCTGGTCATTTCTGGATGATAAATTATTTTCGTGACTTATTTCCTGCTCTTTTGGGCCTTAGTAGTCCCAGACTTAGGCCGCCATTAAGTCCCTTTTGCGGCTTGTGGCCGTTTTTTTTCTGCGATGGCCACTCTGCTGTCAGCACTGATCGTTACGGACTGCGGGCTTCCAGTGTTCTAGCACCCCCCCCCCCACTGACTTGGCAATTGTTCCCGAGTGTCAGTGGACTACCGCTGTCATTGTAAAGGCTGAGTAAATGGAAACATCGCTTTTAAATTTTATTGCTTCTGCCCTCTGCAAATTAAATTGCTTTAAATGGGAAAGTCAAATTGAAGTGAGGAATGACTAAAATATTACTACGTTCACTTTCAAAATGCTACATCTAGTGCTTCGGATCTATAATAATGAATATAAATATAATGAATGAATATAAATCGTCATTCGTGTAAATTGCACAGCACTAGGTTTAAGGAACTGATTGCCTTCAAATATCCCAGCGTTAGATCATATAAAGCAAATCAATTCACTAGAACATGATAATATATTTTACCCATGAGGACCTAGCACTCCCTTTGTTTATATTCCGCCAGCCAAGTAGTTTTCAATAGTATTCGTTGTCGAAATTTAGAACAAATGTATTTGGGCAGACAAAGGTTCACCATTCAAAAGGCTTTTAAAATGGGGGGGGGGAGATTTTGTGACTATTTGGCAAGTACCCGGGGAGAACAGTGACCCAATCAACTAGTTAAAAGAGAAAAAGCATTTCCATTCAATTTGCTCATTAAATGGTTATAAATTAAACTTGGCAAACCACTTAATTTTTACTGAATGTTGCGAGACTACGCATATCCAGAGGTGGTATGTTGAAGTTTTCGCGTTTTAGCGACTTAAAGGTAATGACAAACTCGCTAAATAAAGACTGCTTGACATGAGGGTATTTTTTAGATATCAAAGATCAACAGCTCTGCTCAAAAATCGATATTCAGTCCAATTATCACTAATAAAATCCCACATTTTAAAACCAGATGTACGAGTTCGATTTCCATCCTGTGGTCAAATTGTGAAAAGTCAACTGCCGATTAATAGACTTTTTTGGCGTATGAGTTTACGTTGCCCAGGGTGTACCACGTGGAGATAAGTCTATCACACACCCCTTTTTTACTGAATATCAAAAACTGAATGTTGCCCTTCCCTCGTTAGGGCTTGAACGCCCGGAAGGCGACAAATAACCTTCATTGGAATTTTTCGCTAGGTGCTAGGTGATTAAAAGAATAAACTGAAGAAAAAATATTTATAATGATTCTCAAGTAACCAGGATGGCGATGTCAATTAGATGAGGTTTTAAAATCTCTTTTTGAGCTGGATCCTCGGTTAACTATAGAAGAAGTAACTCAGAAACTTGCTTGCTCATGAAAGCATTTGGAACGCATGGTTAAGTTGAATAGGTTAGAAATTTGATTGCCACATGACAAATAGAATTCGCCCATTTTTCCAAAAATTGTAACTGAAAAGCTGATTACTTGCCGCAACGTTAGTGGAACAAAGAGAGGTAGTCCTCAAATCAAAAAACCCATTCCATTTCATAAGGCAGGAAAGGGCTGACCCTTCGGAACCAATTTTCAGGCATTTAGTGTGATGTACGTGGAATGTGGAATAATCCATTGCGAACTGCTAAAGCCTGGCGAAGCAGACCCACTCCAAGCGTATTGTCAACAAATGTGAAGACAAAACAAGAAGTGAATGATAATTATTTAACCGAAAAGGGATATTTTCCAAACAGGATAATGCCCCCCCCCCACAAGGTAAGATTGAGCTCCCAAAAAATTGAATCATCCCACTATCACCTTTTCAGGCCCATGTGGCATAATACAAGAGAAAAATGCTTTTGAAATGCAACTAGACGAGTGTTCTACGTCTAAGTCAAAGCCTTTTTTCAAAAGGGAATGAACGAAATTAAAGTGATAGGCAGTTGATCTATTTGAGTAGTTGGTCACGTCATTTAAATTCACGAAACCTAGCACATGTGATTAGCGAAGACAATCGTTACATTTTTCCTTGAGCACATGGTGATAGCTTGGAAGATCTCTTAATTAAAATATGACGTACACGATTTGCCATCTAACGTTTACCAGAAAGCCTTAGTTACGGAACCTTCAAATTTTGCAATTTGGCTATCCGTTAAAACTCCCTTAAAGTTTGATTTTGTCGTAATGTGAAATCGTAACCTTAAAAATGTCATCCTAACAATAAATATCTATGAATTCATGACTGTATAAGACAGCAATTTTGTTATTTTCATGAAAATTTGAATTTTGTGGAACACTGAAATTATTCGAGACGGTTATGCATAATATCTAATTATATTTAGTTAACAAAAACTAACTAAATTAGCCCTTAAATCTCTCTCATTTTATAGCCTAACCTCAACTAACCAGTAGCATGGCCATTGTATTCGGGTCACATTGTTAGACGGCTTCCCAAACATTTAATGACCAACGCAAGATTGTCACCTTTCATAAGTCCCTCATTATTGGTTCATATCTTGTCGCCGTCATCTGCGTGTGGTCTACAAACGCGTGTAATCCCACACGAACGCACCATGTGTCACCACTAACCTCGTCACCCATTCGTCGTCGGGTTGCGCGCCCTGTCGCGCGTTAAACTATCATCACCGCACAAGTGTGCTTTCACGGACGCATTTGCGCGTTGCACTCGCGTGTAGACTAGATTAACATATATCCTCCTGTTCTGGGCTTCTTTAGGACATTTGAATATATAAAACGCAAACAGAAGGTGTTGTACCGTATGCGACAGGGACAAAAAGAAATGAACCCTTCTACTATTACAAATACTGCCATCACATCTACCGCTGGTGGAATCAACTCAGTTCTGGGTACAAATGGAGCTCTTGGAGTCAATCTACAGTCTCCATGGAATTCGGTAAGTCTCATGTTCATTTTCCTTGAGTTCCAATTTTACTTCTGCGTTTTACTTTGAAAAAGACTCTTTGACAGAACCGTAGTTTGCAGTAATGATATTCATAGCATTTATATGTGCCAAATTGACATTAAAACAAATTTTTAATTCAAACTTTTCTCATCCCAAAACACCAATTTCCTCAAATCATTGCTAATGATTATTTATGAACTCTAAAACTATACCTTGAGATTAGGTATATACAAGTTGTTTATATTAATGATATATTCTTGAAAAATGTCTCATTAGTTTGACGTTTCAAGTAGTGGGGTGAAGTCCTTTCATCTTAGAGAAACAACAAATTGCCTTTCCGCCTCTTTAAATGCATTCTCATTGGATTAACGATTTGCAATGACTAACAAATTGCTCTTTCAAACTAACGTTAAAACTCTCGCCTCTATAAAGGCAATTCGATTTTCAGTTTTCCTCCTATATATTCTGAAACATTTTGTGGTTTCCAAGGTAAACCTAAAGAAAGGCGATTTGATGCTTCATGTTCACCAACAGATACCAACTGAAGCTTATATTCAATACCCCTACTTCCAGGAATTGGTTACTCGAATGGTTCTTCCACTCGTTGCATTTGAATAGGGAGAATTTGGCTTTATAACACCCATTTCTGATATTTTAACCAGGAGCAATTGTTTCATTTGCACAAAATTTTAACCAGACCAGTTGTCGTGGATTTCATTAAAATCGACAAAAAACGGTAGCATAGGCTTTTGAGAAACTGATTCAAATTTTTGCCCCCTAGATTCAATCACTGCGCTATAGTCTCCACTTACTGCCATTTCACCAACTGTGCATTAGTCGCAAACGAAGCGAATTCACAAACAAGGCCTTCCTTGAGAGATAGTTTCGTTGAAAAACCGTCAAAGAGAAGAAGGGCTTAGACACACACACAAATTTAACAGTCACCCCTTTCGTTCACGTCGTCTGTATTCATTTGCCAGGTTATGCGTTTATTGGGGAGAGCAACAACTGTTACTGAACAGGGTGTGCGTGTGTGTGTGTGTGTGTGAAAATGTGACGGCAAACGTTTTGGACAAATTTCTTCTTAAATACTTCGTCTACTTTATCTTCTTCCTCTCTTCTGCCTTCTCTTCTTAGTCGATTTTTTTATTTCAATTCGTCTCTCTCCCTCCCTCTCTCTCTCTCTCTGGGCGTAAGCCCGCATTCAGTCTTCCTTTTTAAGATTTGTAAAATTAAAGTCCGTTCGATGTTGAAGAAGTATAAGCGCAGTTGGTGAGGTGTCGTCAAGGCTTTCTATAGCTCTGTTTCTTGCTTAAATTCTCATACTAGTAACAATTACTTTCTACATTCGGGGCTAACACTGTGAGCCGTTTCATACCAACATCTTTGAATGAACCCGATGAAGTTATTCTTAAAGTTACCTTTTGAGTCTTATTCGCCCCCCCCCCCCCCCCCTAATAGAATTGCTTCGTTGCAGTTTGTTCAACCCTACAGAAATTCCGATTTTTATCATTTAAGGTACCAATTTTCAGTTCTGCGTCCTCTCCTTTGTAACTGAAACCCATTATTTTAATAGTCAATCTAATTACAATTAATTCTAGCTCCCATTTTTTAATTGCTCCTCATATTTACCTCTTTTAAAAGGCGAATCAATTAATCACCATTTCGCAGTAATTAGAAATTAATAATTGAATGTCCACTTGAAGATTCACGTTTTATGTGAATCAAGAGTTAGAAAGGAATTGTACAATTCTTAAATAGGAATCAATTCTGTCTCCATGCTTTAATTAATTAATGACATTAAATCCATTGTTAAAATATTATAATACAAGTAGCATTCTACCCTATCCATAAATTTATTAAGATTGATTTGTTAGTGTTGAAAAAAGATTTAAGAGTTCCGATTTACCGATAGTTTTCAGCAACTATTTCTATTACTAAATCAGGCTAAAAATGACATTGGTATCTTACTATTTGGAAATCTTGTTAGGATTTCTGGCTGCAAATTTGCCAAGCTTTATTTTAAACAGTATAGAAGTGCACTGCCAACGAGAAAATCTCTTGATTTAAAGCATGGAACTTCTATGCTTGTCTCCCACTGTTATATTAGTGATCTAAACGGGGGTGAATAAGGTCTCTGTGATCAACAAATGCCTTCATTAGATCGTCGAAGCTTCTAATAAAGTCGTTTTGGAAGCGAGATTGGTAGAAGTTCGTTTTTAACCCAGTATGAATGCCTCGAGATAAATTGGCTACCGAGAAGAGAAAATATTAAATCCATTTTTGCGGCCAGTTTTGGTTTACATGGCATATTGATGAGTGGCATTAATTTGCATAGTCTCTCTCCCTCTATTGGGACTAAAAACCCCTCAGCAGCATGGGACCAGACAGTAGTAATCCCTGCTACAACTCCTGTGTACCCCTCCCGGGTCCCAATAGAAATCAGTTGCCATGCATATGTGTGCACGCCTGTGGCTTCTCTCGCTCTCTCTCTGTCAAGACTGTCGTCAAGATAAAGAATCTTTTTGATTCCCCATGGTTCCCCCTTTCTTCCCCCTTCATCCCATAATCTTGTACATTTAATCAATCATGATTAGTCACAGACCACTGTGGGCTATTCTGCGGTTAATACCCCTGGAGAGGGGTGGGGAAAAGAAGGGAAAGGGGATAGATTTATATTAATCAACTCCCATGGTCCCTACCATTGGGCGGTGGTGATGGAGTAGGTCTTATTGGTGGTTTTCATGTCCAGTGATAAGTCACGCCATTCAAAAGGTCCATGTGGCTTAGTGTGCTTGCGAACAGGTGTCGGGGAGACGTGGACAAAAGGGGAATAGAGGGGGATGATGTTGAGGCCCACTTTTCTCCCCACCGTGTCATAAAAATGGGGTCTGGTATTCTTGCTGTGATGATGGCACATGATGCTGATGATAAAATAAGCACCAACTATCACACATTCCACGGTGTATCAGAAGATCATTTACAGTCCACCCCCCCCCCCCTTCCTATTACTACATCTCTTCACCTCTAATGACATTTAGATGGCTCTGCGGAGCAAATGCCACCAAACCGTGAAGAGAGGAAGTGTGAAAAGGAAACCTGTTTCCCCTCACCCCTCATGCCCTTCGACTTTTGCGGTTGACGAAGTGAAGATGAAGTTGGGTGTTTTTTCAAGGACGCTAGAAGAAGATTTGACATTTAATAAGTGAATAGGGGAGGAAGCCTTAATTTCTATTTTCCAATTAATTATCTCTTTTCCTTTCTGGTTGCTATTATCCATTTTCTGACAGGCACTTTCAAGGTCTGATCACAACATTGTCATTTTCAACTTGGAAAATTAGGTATTTCTGTCATTCTTTGAATTTCCCTTTGGAGAATAAAGATTTCACCAAGTTCGTTTTTTTTGAAAATGAATCGATTGAAGTTATTACTTTTTTAAAACAATCTTCTTCTCAATCTAGTTTGACTACAATCATTGGCTGAATAAGATCATCGTTTATTTGTAGAAATATGTGATTGGTTATTTTGTAACAGGCCTGATCGGGTATTTTTAACTTTGAGTGGACTCGAGAAGCAAGATGCCCACCGAAATTTGATTTTCAATAGTTTATTTAAATTATGAAAGCTTCTCAAAGCAAAACAACAATGGGTAAAGAGTAGAACAATAAGCAAGATATATTGAGAGGATTGGAAAGTGGTGTTTGAAGCATAAATGACATAGAAAGCGGATAAAACCCACCTACTCGCACTCTCTTCCTCTTTCTATCTATCCTCCAGCGGAAGTTGTCAGTTTTGACAGACGTGAGAGCGAAGGAGAAGTATTCTTCCTTTCTCTCGATGACAAGTACAAAAGATTCCTAATTTACTTGAACATTCATGTGGTGATTACCTTCCCTGTCATTCGTAAATTAACCTATATAGGGCTTTCTGGAAAGATATTGGTAAGATCATTTGCTGATTTCATCATGACTTGCTCCAATTCAATGAAAAATATTTCAGAGTGTGTTATTGCAGATTACAGAAAACCATAGCACATTGACTGAAAGGAATGCCATTTTTAATAGAAAGACTCTTGAATTTGAAGCCATGGAAATGTTCCGAAGACCAACCATGATCTTTAAGCCGTTTTAAATTGATCATAAAATTCTGATAAGAATCCTCTGAAGCATTTGTTTAACAGGAAACACAAGTGACTGTGACCTGACTGGATGTTCGGCTTACATATACTACCAGAGCTTATGATACCGGTTCCCGCAGAATTATAATAATAGAAAGTGGGCGGAAGCAGTTGGAGTTGTGACAGTTCTTGGCACACCTAGTATCTAAGTGAAATCAAAGTGGCTCCCTGTAGTATTGACTTATTAATGGAACATTTGGTTACAATAATACATGGCAATTCCATAAGCTGGTTCATCGCTTTCACGCCTTATATGCTAATATTGTATGTCAGAAGGACAATACATTCAACACGAGAATGCAGTTGTTGACCAACTCTCATGTTGACAGGTTTCATTCCCTTTCTTCTTTCCAGTTTCCACCCTCACCTCCCAACCCTCCCCCCCCCCATAATCGGTTGACATTACTTTCGGAAGCACCAGCAGCAGTGGGTGCTAACACTTGTTAGTGATAGGTAATTGCTACAAGGTATTCTTCCTAGTGTGGTTACAGGTGTGCGCGTGCACACCTATTGGAAGTACCATTCGTCCCCCCCTTTCCCAACCCCCAAATCATCGCATAAATCCGAGTTTCCGGTCACCTACCCCTGACACTTTGGGATGAGCGTTTGTAGAGCGGGGAGCAGGGTATACACTTTTTTCTTTGCGCTCTGCAATGAGCGTCAAAAAGGTCGTAGTGACGACAGCCAAACCGCAAACACCCGCACGCGCACTTAATCATTGGGCTAGGAGGTGGAGGAGGAGGAGGAGGAGGAGGGAAAAAAGAGCGACGCAAACCGAATCCCTCTCTTTGCACCTGCCCTCTCTTCTCTTCCCTCTCTCCCTCTCTCTATCCAACCGAATCTTTTGGGGTTTGGCATGCACAAATGTCATGACATTCAAGGAATCGAACCTCCAAGTTTTGGCAGAGGGGTGGTGGGGAGACTATCCAAGGTGACCTTTTGCTGTACCAGAGGTGGAGATAAACCGTAAATTGGAAGAGAGAAAGTGTGGGGGGAGATTGTGGAATCCCAATGCCTGTCGCGTGTGCGTGGAATTATGTTGATAGCACCAAAACTTCCCACCCCGAAAGAAGAGAAACGTAAATGAAAGTTGGTAGGTAAGGGAAGAAAATAGGCAGCCAAGACCGGATGGGAAGTAGACATTAGCACGAAGAGTGGGTGGGGAGAGAGGGAGGAAATTTTGTTTTCACTCCTCTTCACAATACGCGGTTATTTTCAAATGGTCCCTGGGTGGGTTTGTGGCATTTAAAACTCCCATTTTTCTCCTCTTTCACCTTTCCCTAACGTCCTGACTTAATTTCCTGAAATATGGGGCAATAGCTGAGAAGAGTTACGGGTTGTACCATTGCACTCTATCTGTCCTATGTCACAGAAGCTTGAGGCTACCAATCCAAGAAGTGTTTTTGCTGCCCTATCTCTGGTCAGATACATGCCTAAACAAAGTTGATTACATATGTTGTTGAGAGGTCGCCAGAACTATGTGCAGGTAGAAATTATTAATAAATTGATCCTGTGGGACATAAACATTGTTGAAACCTCCTTCTGTTGTTTCCCTCAATTTAGGGCTGTTCTTTGCCCACCCAACATCGGGTTCTATTCACCACTTCTTTTAAGTTGTTGCTTATAGATCCTTTTCAGTTACGTTCTCACTTACTTTGAGCATTCAGTAGCAGTATCTTTTCTCTTCCATCTTGGAAGTGGTCAAATTGTGAGGGCGTATTAACTATGGAAATTCCCCATGCCTGATTCGTAGCTACCTCATCTTTTGTTCATTGAACAAATTATTGAAGAAATAATAAATCATGGTGAAATAGGTTATATCACCATTGCACAAGTAAAATTTTATTTTGGTGTCAAAGAAACATCGAAATTAAAATGAATTTGCACGTAGAATGTGGATTAAAGCTCGCTTTCGAAGTAAATGACAAAATCGGTTTACAACTACAAGAGCGGCCTGCTAACTTCTACTTCGAGAGGGGTGGACAGGGTTTATGCATGTCTGTTGCTATGGTGATCGAATGTTTTCACGATCTGGACATGAACATTTTACACTCGCGTTGGTGCAGAGCTTACAAGCATGCATACAAGCATACAGCACACTTGTCACACGGGATGTAACATAAACCGCTCGCATGTTCTCTATGCTGTCTCTGGGCCTTCTTCTCTCCCCCCCCCCCAACCATTTTTCCCAACTTCCTTTCACACTGTTTCAAATCTTAGTCTCATATAAACAAGAATCCAAGACAATGAGATGATTTAAATCTTGTCGGTCATGTAAATCAATTTTTTTCTTTATCGGCATCGAAGTTGCCAACCAGTTCGTCTGCGATCGTTGGACATTAGTGAGTGGAATAGTGGACCTCACTGTGCATGGAAGCACTTCTCTAATGGGTTTTGAAGGATCATTTTTTCCCTTTCGTTTACTATCACGGTGTTATGAGGCAGTCAGGGAGTACCCAATTAGACTACCTATTCCGTCTGGGTCACGTACTTGGGGTCAGTGAGGGTTTGGGGGGGGTAGGGGGGGGTATGGGAAAGTTGAATCTGTCACCTTTCGGCACACGTGCGATCAAATAAATGCAGGTGGACCTTGGTCAGTGGGATCCACATCGAGCACCATCTTTTCTCCCCTTATCCTTGTCATCAATATTCATTAATTAGAAAGACGATGAAGCTTAATTATGACATCTTGGGCACGTAATTCCAATTAGTGTTTGGGCAATAAATTCTGAAATTTGACACGTTTAAAGCACTGCCAAATTTTCGCAATGGCAGGCTTTCTACTGAACTGTTGAGCATTTAATTTATTATTAATAACGGATCGAACTGACGTGCGTCCTTTGATTTAAAAAAAATAATTACGTGGATCATTGCATATTTAACTCATAGTAAAATGAAAATAAATGATTTATTTAAATTATTTGAATTTCTCAGTATCTAATAATTCCAATTTGATTTTACCGAGAAATCTTGCTTCCTTTTTATACAGCTAAATAAATTTACATCACATTTTTGCTACAAATTTATTTGATATCTATTTATAAGGTTTTTTAAAATTTTATGAGACTTCCATTATGGAGACAATTTGAAACTAAAACTTGATTGACAGAGGCTATTAACAATCATTAAAAAAATGAAACTTATTTGAATTAAGAAAAAGAAGTGACTGAACACAATGATGAGACCTATATTGATAATTTCAGCTTCTTTCTTTCGGTCATCGCATCTTAAAGTATTTTTCTCTCTCCGTATTTGAAGAAGAGCCGAAAATTTCCTTTGAAGGTGGTCTTTAGTATAACAATTGGAAGTTAGAAACTCTGTTCTCAAGCCGAATTCACTTCTCACCTTTGTGTGTCTTACTCCTCTCCATTTGATGCTCTATCAAGATGCATCAAGCGTGAAGTCCTAGCGCGTTACAAAACGGAGAATGACAAATTGGCGACGTGTAGCATCTTTCGCGCAGACATGCCTATGAACCACTTAAAGATAATGAAGTCATTTTTTGCTGTAGGCAATTTGAACACGATGTAGTGGTGACACAGACTCGACTATGCACGTACTATGTAGTACACGCAAATTGTTGACCATTTTTTAGCAGCAGTCTCAGTCCCAAACATATTCACTTAGAGAATCAGTTGTTCACCTCTCTAATAATAACCACATATATGACCGTAGCGGTCATTTGTCATTAGGGGATGCCTAACCACATACACAAATAACCATTAGTATGGGGTCCCCTTAAACACTGTTTGCCTTCTTCCCCCTCCCCTTACCCTCTTTTACAACTACGCAAAAAGATGACATTGTGGTCGCACACACACGCATATATACACACATGCATACATAGACGTTCGTGTTTTGGCCTGATTTCACACAACAGGCGCGGAACAAACAGGAGAAATAGGACGACAGAGGACACTGCGGAAAATTATGACTTTCTATTGAGGTTTCCTGGTCAGTTGTCTCTGTCTATTCCATCCAGAATCTTCCCCCTGGGTGGCTGTTTGACAACCTCCCATTGTCACATCTTTTCATCGATTTTCTAAGCAGTTAGTAACCAGAGGTAAATTGTCCCTTCAAGCACCTAAATTTTGCTTCTTTGAATTAGCATAGAAAGAGAAGATGCAAAAAGAAGAGAGGGAAGGGGAGGGAGGCGAATAATCTAAGATTCATACGCATTTTCCATTTTCTACCTCGACATTACTGCTGTCGCCACACACAGAAGATAGTAAGTTGCAGAATAGGAGAAAAACAACACTCTTCTACGATAAATGCATGAACATCGGGAGAGAAAAGTTAATCAGACGAAGAATGATGAAGAACTGGGACGAAGAGGGGGTTTTGAAAAATTGTTCAACTTCCTCTCTCTCCCCCCTCCCTCCCTCTTGTGTCTCATTTTAAAATCGGACAGGAGAATTTTCACGCTAGTTTCGAAATAGCATATTCCCTAAATTAATTTGATCTTTCCCAGTTCTAATAATTTCAGCGAATAGGTTATAAAAATTTGTTATTATTAAAAAATAGTTTTAATCAGTTTTTCATCAGTAAAACAATCATTTTCTGATCACCAAGCATTTTTGAGAAGAAAAATTCATGTCAAGAAAGCTTGAGTTGGAAAGGTGGAGGGTATCAGGGAGCTACTGCTCTGAAGAACCCGCATTCTCTCGTCCACATTTTTGACAAGAATTAACCAGTTACATTTCGGCTATCTGCACTGATGAATGCCCTTTTCATGATCCTTGACTCGGTAGATTTAACACTAAGTAAGCGTGGCACCAGATCGACACTGGTAAAATTGATGGAATATTCAACTTTAGGCAGAAGAGTAGCTTCCAGCAAATTCATCAATGGAAAACTTCCATACTCTGTAGACAAGTTCTAGAATTGTTCGAAGACAAAAATTCGATCCTTACCGAAAATTACAAATCACTAGTCTTGCCCAGAGGCGGTATGTTTTAAGAATGAAATTGACTAACTAAACGTGGATTACAATTAATCTGGGGAGAAATTTTGTCGAGTACTTATTTAAAACGGATTTGACGAAATAGACCTCGAAGATCGTCTTCTATTTCGCATGATCCGTATTTTAGAGGGTAAGGGAAGGTAGGTGTAACCACAGAGAAGTGGTTGTGTGGTTATACTTTACAAGCGCAGTTGTCACGGTCCATTACCGTGTAAAAAGACATACACGCGTATAATCAACTGCAAGGGAGGCACACACCATTTTAGTGGAGGGGGGGGGGAGTTTTGTTTCATGTGCTGTCAACACATTACTGTTTCTAGTCAGCATTCTTATCTCACTTACCCCCTCCCCCACCCCACCCCAGTTCGTTTTTCTTTCCTCCCTTACATTGTGTTATTATAAACGCCCACAAGCAGCCCACAAATGTTGACAAATGTTAACTAAACAGAGGGGAGAAGGAAGAAGCGAAATAGAACACCCTAATTCACGCGTTTTCTAGCTTATTACTTGTTGTTGCGCGCTTATTTCTTGGAATTAAAAAAGACGGTTAGGAACTAATACTTCTTCTCTCAAGTCGGACCTTCTAATTGCCTTTTAACAAGGGACAAAGTATCACTGTAGCTTGCAGCACCTACTTCCTCCTGTCTACTTAAACATGACGATTTATTTTAAACACTATTGAAACGCATCCCCTTATTTTATTGCGTTGCCAAATATACTGATAAATACAAATTCTACCAGTCACACACACATATATATATAGTGTTGTCTAATTGTTTTATAGATTGGAATGAAGAACTTTGCGGCAACACAGTCAGTTAGGTGCGCCGGTTCGGGTTGCGAATGCAAGGCCTTCCAGCCAAGAGTCAATGCAGTTCGACAGTGCTCCGGATGTTCACACTCCTGGGTTTTTCATGGTGAGCTTCAATTAACAAGATTTATCATAAAAATAAATTAAATGAATAAAAATATATTAATACCAGTCTAAGGAAAAATAAATGTCTTAATGTCTCGCTTCAAATGTGCCGTTTAGATAGGTAAAATTTCAATTAAATTTTACAGCTTAAATTGAATAAATTAATAGAAAGTGATTATTTTTAAAGCAATCAATAAATAATAAATAAATAATTTTCTAAATAATTCCAACAAATATTTGTGAATTTTCAAGTCATTTTAAATCGAGCATATGAGTCCGCGTAGAATGTAATAATTTTTCAATTTTAACGTTGATTGTATCATCAAGTGAGGTGGGAATTAGGAAAAATACTGTAAAAATTGTAGGATCGGTTGGCTTTTATGCCAACGAATATCTAACCAATCATATGCGAAGTAGTAAATACTCTAGAAGTTGATTTCACATTCATACGAACAGGAGGATTTACTAAAAGTCGACAATTAAGTAGTGGAATCGAATTTTTGGTGCACTTGACTGCCCAATTATTCATAACAGATATAGTTCCCCATTTTATTTCCTATAATACGGATTTGATCACGTGATACTTAGGGCCTTGGATGGATTCGTCTACGAATTGACAAAAAAAAACATTTTGCTTTCTCAACCATTGGAAGAATAAAAAAAGGAATAAAAGCGTCACGATCGACCACTCTTGATTTAAAAACAAACACCATCAAGAGGCATCAAACATCTTAGGCGCGCATTTGTCCCCTTCCATGGGGAGGGGGGGGGGGGGGGGGGAGAAAACCACGAAATTTTCCCTTGAAATGTGATCTGTTGGTTTTGGAAAAATGGGCACAAAATATCATCTGGAGCTGCTCTTCATCCCTTTGCTGGCCTATTGGAAATTCCGTTAAAAAATTCCATTTGCTTGGCACTATTTAAGGAGGACTCATGCCACTTTGATGAACTTGCCATCCTTGAATAACCAAGTACAGCTGAGCAATAGTAAAAGCAGTAAGGCCCACTAGAGTTTCCTCAATGTGACCACAATTCTTACCGTTTTGCAAGATCAAAAGCTTGAGCAAGCGAGTCGAGTCTTTTAATAATAGCTCTCAAACGTTTAAGCCACGATTTCGAATCGAATTACAAGTAATTATTAAATCAAAGTTATTACATAAATTTCACTAAACGGAAGCATTTTAAATGCGTTTTTGTAATGTCAAATGTCAAAATGACTTTAGATGTGGTGGGTTGCTGCAAACTGGTTATCATGATAGCATCTCCATGCCGCTGGCATGAATTCAATGCCGTAAAGTGGAGCGAAGTGGAGTGTGTATGGCGCGTTAACATTCCAGCAATAAAACCAGGACGACTTTCAGTGCCAAAGCAAACTAAAACCAATTTGAACTGCGGTTTTCCAGTGCCGAGCAACATATGAAAGGTGCAAGATAAGAATCATGATGAACGTGGGTAGATTGTGACTAGGGTAAAGGTCACCGAGCGTCTGCCGGACCTCATAAAATCCCACTTCAAATCACCTCCCCTATCTCCCCAATCAACTGATGACCACTTTGCGTCACAGCTATCAAGACTCCCTCCACCCCCCCCCCTCACACTTGAAAACCACACAAGATATGATCAAATTTTATGGCTTATGATAATCACTTTACGGTATCTCGACTTTTAGCCTACTCCAAGTTCCAGAATCTACCCCCATTTTTCGGGAACAGTTTGAAATCTGATCCTGGTCTGATTATAGTTATGTTTGAAACTATGAGTATGGCCCTACTGGGTTGCCATGCTATTCCAACGAGGATTAAGATCCTTCTTGACAGAATTTGGTCGTCAAGTCGACTACAGGTGGACCTTACACAATTCCTCCTCTCATTTGGTTGGACTCTTCAAGATTATACCAGGGGCTATATGTTGACTGTAAGTTTGATTTAAAATTCAAGGCTTTATTTAGAGAAATCAGAAAGTATTAACCATAATATTTGTCACATAGGACCATAAAGGACAGCTTCGTGATAGATGGGTATCTTGCAGAATTGAAGAAGAAGCTCTTATAATCCAACAGTTCCTCCGTTTTTTGGAGACTAGGCATCTGGCTCATGATATGCTTGCGAGTTTAGAAGCCGAAAAGTCCACTTCTACTGGAGAACAACCAGCCAATCCACACTCATCTGAGTACCTTCTTGGACCTCTGCCACAGAATGTGGTCTCCCAACAAGATGCCTCAAAGAAAGAAACAGAAGTAACAACTTCTCTTTCAAGCACAAATTTGGCCTCAGAATTGAGCACCCGATTTGTTGCCGCTATGGCTGCAGCGGCTTTGACCTCTAAAATGAACTTCCCAAAATTTTCCATGATTCCTTCTTTGTCAATGCCATCTCTACCTTCACCTGGATGGTGTAGTGGAAAGCTGGAAGGAAATGGAGATCTTTCAGGAATCCCCGGATTACCACTTCCACCTCCCCCACCACTTTCTGCTTTTGGAACTGTGACATCGACCCCAATGGATGTGAATGATCGAAAATCAATACCAGGACATTTTGACATTTGGAATGCACCATTTGATAACCTCTCAGACCTTAGTAAACCTACCCTTGATCATAAAAATGAGATAGATTATGCTACTGATTTCTCAGTTGTGACTTCCATTGGGACTTCTTCCATAACAGGCAGTGGTGGAAAGCAATTGAAAGGGTCTCGTGCGTCAGGGAACAGGAAGTCGACTGCCTCAGAGAGTAAAAGACAGCAGCCAAACAATTTTTCATATGGAGAGGAGAGAAAACAGGCCTTAAATGGAATATCGACTACATCAGCAACTTCGGGAATAACTATGTCTGGGCGCAATAAGAAACGAGTTCTCTGTACAACCTGCAAGAAATCCTTCTGCGATAAGGGTAGGATAAATTTAAACATCTGTACTACTTACCAATTATAAGTAGAAAGTTACGAAGCTTTCTAATTTTAGGTGCATTGAAAATACATTATAGTGCTGTGCATCTGCGGGAGATGCATAAGTGTACCATCAAGGGATGCAATATGTGGTTTAGTTCACGAAGAAGTCGGAACCGACACTCTGCTAATCCAAATCCTCGACTGCACATGACTCACTTAGGGAAGAAATTACCGGATAACGCTACGATTGTGGACGACGGTAGTGGTCTAAGTGTATTTCAGAGAAGCCAGATGCCAAGCACAATTCTAAATCCCCCAATCATCTCCCCATTTATTAAGACAACACCACCACATCCGAGTACCTCTACAACTTCTTCAATCCCTACAGATCCTCCTTCTCCCTCTAGTACCCTTCTGAATCTCTCCGATCCCTCCCAGAACAATGAAGTATCCCATCGCCGCCACCATCAGACTGCATCTACGGCCGGCTCAAGTGGAGACGACGATGGAATCGATGAAGGAATTTATATCGCTCCAAATTCTACAAGAGGTGAGGATATGGAAGAAGAAGATGAAGAGATGACAGGACACGGGGAGGTCATTCCCTTAAACCCATCATCAGTTGCCCGACATCAAAGGTCATCCACAACTGAGTTTTCAGCGTCAAATCTAGCCCAGTCTTCTCCTTCTCCACCTTCTAGTCTCCACTTTGAAGGAGGTTCATCTCCACAATCATCTCAAATGAATGTGGATGGAGGTGTGAAAGCAATGGTGACATTATCTTAATGGCTTTGAATCTACACATGATGAAAGCAAACAACATTTTACCATTTTCTAAACTCAATTGTGTATAGTATAATGATTCATATAGGCAAACCGGTTCTTCAGCCTTTATCCTTATTCGAAAGAGATCACTTGTTCACAAATAAAAGTTACTTATGCCAAATACTGATATTATCATTTTCAAACTGCCAAAACAGTAGCAAGCATAAAGGAGAAGAGTTCGAAAATGAAAAGAACCTTCTTAAGATCCAATCGATGTAAGTTTTTGAGAGCAAATAAGTCCTTACCTTTAGTTCATTTTCAAAAGTGGAGACTCTGCACACTGTGCCAATGTTAGAACATCCGGGAATCTGCCATATGACATTTCAAGGGCACAGTAAGGAGAGATAAGACAGATAAGTCAATGTTCTATTTAAACAGGGGTTATGTTTATATTGTGGTAATAAAACCGCCTCTCGGGGGTGGTATGAGGGCGTAAATTGATATGGAGGATAGACGATCTGGTGATGCCTACGGGTATTGTTCATCAAGAAGCAGGAGAATAGACATGTAACATTGAGCTTTCTTTATCAAAATTTTATCAGGATAGAAGACTGTAGGAGTAGAATAGATGCTACTAACCACTTCTTATTGCCGAGGTTTGGCCGACACCCAACTTTGTTGATTTAAATATTTGAGTACAAAGCAAGACAGTGGCGTGATAGATTCTAAACCACGAAGCACGTTACTACCGATTACTCAGAAGCAGCATGCGTTAAGAGACACTTGCACTGTAACTTACAGATATTTAAGCTCTTCTTCTACCCTGCTAAGTCACAAGGGGAATGTTTTGTATTTTGGTGGCTTAGCAGTACGTATGGCCAGCAGGAAGGACCAAAACCTTCATGAACCTGTTAGCCATTTGAAAGACTTAAGTCGGTAAGAAAGTCATTGCTAAAATACACCCTCGTGGTAAATGCATTGAATTTATGCCTAGACATTACTAATGACTCTAATCAGAGCATCTCTTTGAGGTCACCCAAAATGTTTATGCAAAAGAAACTAGGCATATATTTAAAAAAATATGCAAAAACTATATAATCGAATGACTAGGAGGTGGCTCTCTACAAAGAAATGTTAGAATACGGTAAAAAGAAGGGATGTTGCATAGCCTGTTCAACTTTCAGGCGTTTGCCATGGTCGTAAACGAGCAATTTTTCGATTAAATTGAGAGCATTTTCTGTAGCAAAATTCCTATTTTCGTCATTTATAAATGAATGCCAAGGCAGTGCTGGATAATTCGTTGAAGAATATTGCCAATAGGACTCATCTACATCACCCAATTTTTCGATATAATCTAGTAGTCCAGAAGTTCCAAGTATACGCATTATTTGGCAAAGCACTGATGTGGATCGGTCGAAGATATGAGTTTTAAATACACAACTCGCGAAAATAACTCCAAATGCCCACATATCAACTGCATAATTGTGTTTCTAGGAAGAAATGAAAAAAAAGTGGAAAATAAGCATACCTCATGACCTAGAAGTACCTCTGGGGCCTTATATCTAAGAGTGCCTGGTGCACAATTATAGCGCACCCCTTCTACATAGAACTCCGCTAGACCAAAATCAATTAAGCGCAATTGCTTGGTCTGGTAATTAATCAACACGTTAGATGGTTTGACATCTCGATGCATTATCCCACGACTGTGGCAAGCTTCCAAAGCCAGCAGCAACTGATAGAGGTAAAACTGCAATTTATCTACAGTATCGAAGTGAGATACACCGAGCGTTAAGCCTTCGAAATACTCCAGAAAGATGCAAGCGTATTCAAGCTAAAATTATTTATAAAAATATTCAGTTAACTTTGGCTTACATCAGCATTATCCAACACTCCCTGAAGTTGAATAATATTTGGACATCCTCGAAGAAGTTTAAGAGACTCAATCTCATTCGGTACTACTTTTGCGTACCACTTAGTTACATGTTTCACCGCAAATTCTCTGCAAACTTTACCACTTTCAATTCTCTTAACTTCAAGTACTTTGTAAACGCGACTGAATGACCCAAAGCCTTCCTCGCTTACAGTTTCATATTTATAAATTGTAGAACCATCCCTTAGTGGTCGAGACCGCTTTGAAGACTCTCTAATATTTCTAAAGAAATTGTGGCGCAGGGCTTTGGTAGCTGTAAATCGAAACTCAGGATCGATTACCAATAGATTAGCCAGTAAATCGATAGCCCTATCGGTTACAACATTTTTGTCTCTTCCAGTGATTAAGTCATTTAGATCAATGCCTGTTGAACACTCGAATCCCTCTAGGGTAACAAAGTCGTATTCGAGGTTATATTTAGCAACGAAGTCAAGCATTGTTTTTGAACCCAAGATGCCCTCAATATTCAGCCAAATCATTCGCCAGTCAACACCATCAAACATGCTAGTTTTCCTGAGCAGCATGCATCCTAGCACGCAACCAATCGACCACATATCAACAGGCAAATTAAATCTCAGTTCTTGATTTCGCGAATATTCACCCAAAAGTCTTTCAGGGCTCTTGAAGAAATTCATTTCAACTTCCCTTTCCATGGGATGAACATCGGCATGGAATAGCGCATACTGCCACCCACCGATTTGTAGTTTCTTGAGTTGCTTGTCAAGGCAAAGGCTGCTCCAGCAGATATTTCTATGCACGATCCCTTGTCTGTGACAAAACTCGATCCCACTAAGAATTTGAAAGACATAGCTCTTTATCTCATCCATCGATAGAGATTTGAGAAGAGAAACCCAATCGGGTTCTGTGAAGAAATCGTAGACAAGCCAGCCCTGGTTTTTCTAAAAGTAGATGATTTATTCTAGAAATAAAAAAGCACCTTATGATTGTAGATTGTGCATTGTAAATGCAAAATAAAAGGGCATTGCTTAAGACAATAAAGAATTTTTCGTTCCTTTTTCAATATTTCTTTGCAATCATCGGTCATAATTTCTTTAACAAGGTATTTATTCGCACTTCGTACATTTATTACCTCGTGCAATTCATAATCATCTTTCTTCGTAGACGACCTTACATGAAATTCGTAAATATCATTTGTTTCGCTACTTCCCATCTCACGATACAACGACAAACGACCGTTACAAAATTAAATGCCTTTTACTATTTAAATTTATAATATTCAATCCTTCTCAAAAGATTCGTACTCAATTTGAATGATACTTAGTTATCTTTTCTAGCTATTTGAATTATGCACATAGATAATTGGAATTATTAAATTTGTACCGGGGTTTTCCGAAAATTCGTCCAGGGCGGTTAAACGGAAAATTCCATATCATGAAACTACCTCCATGGGCCCTTATTCGAATAGACGTTCTTTCGAAAAACCCCGGTAAGATGCTATCTGGGACTGGTCTGAAATGGCTGAACACTTATTTCAATGTACGCAAAGTTAGAACTCGTAAGAGAAATTACATCTTTGTTAGTAAGAGGGTGACCTGTGTTTTTGGTGGTCTACTTGAGTAAGTTATAAAAAATGCAATTCACTAATTGAAGTGTGGGGGCCCATGCTAAACTTGCTTTCTCCTTAATATATGTTTCTTACCTGTGATAACTTCATTTATATCAAGTGGCAGGCGTTTTGATAATTATCATTAACTATTTAGCTGACTTCGGGCTTCACAGAGGGGAGGAACATCAAAGTGAGAAAAATCCGAGAGGGGGAGCAGAAGAGAGATTCATAGATGTAAAAGAGGCAGATAGGCAGACAGACAGACACAAAGGCAGAGAAAAAAGGGAGGAGAGTACTGTGGAAGTGGCAGAATATGACATACAGTGGGGTCAATGTAGTTTGAGGTCAGAAGTTAACTGCCGGTTTATAGACTGTTTTGCCGCATGAGTGTGCGTTGCCTAGGGTGCACCACGAGGAGGTAAGTCTATTGCATACCCCACCTGTGAAAACTGCCTTTTTAATATTTTGCAATTTAATTTAATTTAATTTTTACCTTCAGTGTTTGAGAAAGCAGAGCAATGTAAGATGATATTGAGCGCCTTACACCAATGGCACCTATTCGGTTAGCTCGCATAGCTGTTTGTCCTTAACTTTGGCCATCGGAAACACCTACTTACCAAGGTCATAAGTGAGTTCGTCCTATATAAATAAGAAACTTTTAATATTTGCCAAGCTCAGTGGGTCCGAAGTCGAACCGAAGGTGCGTAATTGACAATAGGGTTAAATGCAATGCGTACTTCAAGGCTCAAATTTAATTAATCTTTGATTGGTTTGCAGTAAGTGCTTGTTTGCGATGTCGAGTACTCAATGATAGTTGGTCTTGTCATATAAATAGCTTTTTACTCATTCATTTAATAAATAAATAAACAAATATATACCAATCCCTTCAGTTCCGGAAATTCAGCACAGTAAGTCGAAAGTGAGCAAGATATAATGCCTGGGGTGCTTTATGCCATCTTGGTCAGAGAGTAAGCCGATTACCACTACGTCTAATCTAGCCTGTCTACACAGCGTTCCTACTAGTTCTCTCTTCAGTCCTATTTTCAACATTACTTGGAACATGCTTTAGTGCTAAATAAATTATTTTTAGTCCTCTCCACGGATTGGGACCAACATGTGGAACTCAAAATGGATACATTCTTCAACCACCTTTCAATGCAAACATAGTTTCTAGCCAATTTTAATTGACAAACAGATTATTACCGTAATTACGTTAATATAACTCAAAATTATAATCAAATATATACATGGCAACATAGAGATAATGATCAATTATTAAGTACATGACTTGTGGAAATTGGATGAAAGAATGGATGTTCCATAGCCTGTTTAACATTGAGACGTTTGTTAGGATCATAAACAAGCAATTTATCAATTAAATCGATGGCATCCTCCGTGGCGAAATCTTTATTGTCTTCATTTACAAATGATTGCCATGGAGTAACCGGCAGATCAGTAGTGCCAATGATCAATTCGGGGTCCACGTGTATTACTACTTTCATCATGAATCCGTAGAGATTGGACGTTCCAAGTAACTTGGCTACTTGAGTAAGTTGAGGCTCAGTTAGTGAGCCAAGCATACGTCTCTTAAATATGCAACTTGATAGCGCCACACCAAATGCCCACATATCAACTGCATAATTGTAGAACTAGAAAAAGGAAGCAAAATAATTTATAAATAAATACATGCCTCATAATTCAAAAGTATTTCTGGAGCTAAGTATCTAACGGTTCCTATTCCCAGATTGTACCGCCTTCCTTCCTTGTAAAATTCCGCTAGACCAAAATCAATTAAACGCAATTGCTTGGTTCGGTAATTAATCAACACGTTAGCTGGTTTGACGTCTCGATGCATTATTCCATGACTGTGGCAAGATTCTAAAGCCAGCAACAGCTGATAGAGGTAGAACCGAACGTCGTCCAGTTTTGTAAAGAAAAATGCATCGGTTTTTAGAGCATCTATATGCTCCATAATAATGCAGGTATAATTCAACTAAAAGGTTTTAGGAAAAAGATAGGCTTACTGGACCCCCTTTTAAAGCTCCATAAAATTGGATGATATTTTGGCAACCACGAAGAAGACTCAAGACTTTAATTTCTCTTTTGGCCAGTTTTTTGCGCTCTTTACGGACATCATCATTGTACCTTAGGTATTTTACCGCAAGTTCTCGAACTACCTTTTGCCTTCCAGCTTTTCGAACTTCACGAAATTTATACACCTGACTGAATGTCCCAGAGCCTATGTTAACTCCAATATCGACCTTAAAAATGGAAGTTGGCTTCTTCCTTCGCTGTAAATAATGCTCAGAAACATCACAGTCTTTAAAGAAGCAATGTTGCAGTGCGCGCTCAGCGGAGTATCGATCGACCGGATCGATGACAACCAAACTTTTCAATAAATCAATAGAATCACTAGTCGCAACTATTTTGCTTCCTTTAGGGATAACGCCTACGAAACCAATGGGCGTCATTTTTTCGTATGCACAATTAAAAGGAAGTCTATAATCGATTTGGTACTTTTTAATGAAGTCCATTATGGCCTTATATCCAATGACTTCTGCAATATGTAGGACTGTCATTAGAGTGTCAACGTCATCGAACAAGTACTTCTTTCTGAAAATCAAACATCCTAGTATGCAGCCAGCCGACCACATGTCAACAGCAAAATCAAATTTAAAAGTAGGACAACTTGACAGGTCGTCTAGCAGCCTCTCGGGAGATTTGAAATGTGGCACTTTAACGTCATGCTCCATTGGATGAATATCATCGCTTAATAGGGCATATTCCCACCCCCCAATTTGAATTCTTTTGTTGCTTGCATCAATATGGAGACTACTCCAGCTGATATTTCTGTGTACGATCTTTTTCTTGTGGCAGAACTCTAATCCACTGAGTATTTGATAAACATAACTCCTTATATCAGCAATCGATAAAGATGGACGGAGAGAATCCCATTGGGGTTCCATGAAGGAATCATAGACCATCCATCCTTGTCTTGCCTATAGTTTAGCAAAAAGACATAGAAAAAACGCCAAAAGAATAAGTATACATTAATAGTTTCAAACTCACTCTTTCATTATAGATTGTGCATCGCAATCTAGTAATAAAAGGACAATTAGTAAGGCGTTTAAGAATTTTTCTCTCTCTCTTTACAATATCTTCAAAGTAATTGTGCTTGATTCCGATAGCCGTGTACTTCTTTAAACTCTTTTCCTTTTTTACCTCCTTATGCTTCAGATTATCGTCTTTCGACGTTGACGATAGTATCCTAAATATGTAAGGATCTGGTGTTTCAGCGATCTCAATAGTTGTCATTCCTTCCGGAATTGATATTTCTTCAACTAATAAACCTTTGCTTTAAATTAACGAATTGGTATAATTAGCCGTATTTCAAGTGATCGGTACTACTTTTGATCATTCTTCAGTGAATGAGCATAAGTTATCTCATATCTAAATTTGTAGTTGACATTTTGACATTTAGTCCAATTGACGGACGAAAATGATTAGTTATTGTTCATTTCAAAGAATAATTTCGATGCAGTATCACATAGGGAAAAAACGTCAAACTAGCTATGTTGCTAGAGAGTGAAATATATGAGATGCTGACTTCTTTTTAACAATTGCAGACTTTTTTGAGCTAGAAAGTCATTTTAGAAAGAAACACGCTGAGCAGGTAAAAATTTTAAAATATATTATTTAACAGTTTGTAGGTTGCAACTACGTCAGTTTGACATTAAATATGTTACTTCTTTTGCATAGAGATGGTACATACTGAACATAAAGCAAATTACCTACAGTATTATGTCAATTTTATTTCGTTATATAAACATATCTGTACTACTGTGAATGGTATAATTCATACAGAATAGGAATGATTAATCGAGAATATGCTTTTGATATTGTATATATGTAAATATTAGAGAAATTTAAAGCTTGCTTTTTTAACTTTGCATATGTGAAACATTATACGTAACCAAGGAACCAAAAATTTTACCTAGAATATTGATCAAACGGCTTCAAAGAGTTTAGCGTCAATACTGATATCGTGATTTCATAAGATCAAATTTAGAAGTGAAGTCACTGTTAGTTTTGATTACCATTAGATCTAAGCCCAGTAATATTTCTTAAATGAAATTTAATAAAAATATATAACAAAATTTTATGTTTTAATCTTTAGAGCACTTAACTGGAAATCCATTTATGATGGAAATTATCCTTAGACAACCGCGCTGCATGATTTAGTGTTCAAGGTCAAATTTAACAATGGCAGCAGGGTCGTGTGTTTGCGGATTTATTAGTAGGGGTATATCTACTTCCGCGACTTTGTTACGTCAGAAAACTGCTTATGCTACTAGTTATAAATGGCTACTTGATGTTCACAAAAGTCGTCGAAGGGCTAGGTACCCATGGATTCCAAGGTTTGTCTGACAAAATAATCTATACCATTATTAGAGAGCCTCCAACCTCTTGTATTATAAATGGAAGAGTCACAGAAATGCCTGAAATGCGTGTTGAATTTGTAGTTCCGTCAGACCTTGACAAGTGTGAGTTGAAGCCCTATGTTGCCTGGAGAGCTAGTGTAGTTGAGCAGCCGGAACTTACAGCAGAATCCCTCTTTGAAATTCGCTATGCGGAACAAGTAAAACAACTCCATAAGGCCGGTAATACTGTGGAGGAAATTGTATCGAGACTATAACTCCTTTTATATCTCCGATGTGTACAGTACAGATACTTTTAAATCTTTCCTCCAAATATAATCCTATCTAGTTCTTACATTCAATTACATCTTGTTTTTAATACATTAAAAGGCTCATTTATTGCCGTTATTGATATTTCAGTCATAATTTAATGTTGTTATTATTTAACGTCAAAAAGGATTATTTCCTGATTGCTTTTCCGCCTCTTTATTTTTTCCTTCTGTGTTTATTTCATTGTATTAAACACTGCCCAAGGAATTTAAGGATTAGTACAATTCAAGCTTACCAGTTCATATTAAGTACTTGAGATTGCTATTTGAATTCGCAATTGAAAGAAATAAGAAGTGACTTAGTAATTTCTCTTGCTCTTACCTAATTGGTCAAGGCGTTATAGATAGATACCCTTGTGTGATTGGCTGGGTACTTTCTAAGCGTAACTAAGATAATCAAAAATCGAAAACAATAAAGACAGTCTTCTCTAGAAGCTTTGTCATTTTTAGTTACTTGTATTTACTTATAGATTTATTCAACCAATGGGAATATCGGTTTCATCTAAGTGGTAAGGGACCTACTGGATTATCGAGTCAATATTTGCTGATAAATTATACTAGTCGACGTGTTTGGATTAACATTGCTTTGAAGGATTTGGATAGTTTATAGGAGAGGCATTTCATAGTTTCCTCAGATTTGACATTTGTATTTAATTTAAGAAGTAAATTGTCAAGGCAGTTGGTACGTATTAAATCATAGAGGAATTTTACCTTTAGCGGAGGGAATCCAACTACCGAACATTGCGAGGATTCTCTCGAGGATGCTTCAATTAGAACACTTAGTATCGACGTAAGAAGATGTCAATTTTCATCTGATAATGATGTGTTCTAGACTTTGCATAATATTCCGAAGCTACAAATTCCTTCTGAGTCAAATTCTTCTAGCGACATAGAAGGGGCTGAGACCGCTATTGAAGAAAAGGTGAATGTTGTAATTGAAACGGTAAGAGAAATTTTGTCATGAATATTTTGGTAGATCTGATAGCATATATATATATATATATATATATATATATATATATGCGTTCAGGTAAATGGGATAAATCTTAGTAAAAGAAATATTTTAACGCTATCTAATCTTGGTTAGATTTTCTTGTTGAGACCTAAGCGATTTTTTACTAAAACAGCACGAAGTTTATTTATATTAAACGGCAGGCGTTCTGACAGTTATCATTAGCCCTTTAGTTGACTTCAGGCTTCACAGAGGGTAAGGAACATCAAAGTGGAAAAATAGTCAAGAGGGGAGGGAGGAACAGAAGAGTTCTTCAAAAATGTAAAAGAGACAGGCATAAAGGTAGAAAAAAGGCGAGGTGAGTACTGTGGAAGTAGTCGAATATGACATACAGTAAGGTGAGTACTGTGGAAATAGTCGAATATGGCATAGAGTGGGGAAGATGTAGAAGATACAGACACAAAGGTAGAAAAAAGGTGATGTGAGTACTGTGGAAGGTAGTCGAATATGACATACAGTGGGATCATGGCAGTTTGAAGTCAACTGCCCATTGATAGAGGGTAGTTTGAAGTGAGAAGTCAACTGCCAGTTAATATAATTTTTGCCGTATGAATATACGTTGCCCAGGGTGCACCACGAGGAGGTAAGTCTATCGCACACCCCAAACAGCACGAAGTGATACTCGACAAATTATTGTCCGCCCCACAAATTGTTGAACCTATCCTTCTTTACTTTGTCTTAGACTTAGAATTCGTTAAAGTTTTCATTTAGACTTTTAAACGAAGTTAGATTGAGGCAAGTAGTTAGTGGGTTGGGGGGGGGGGAGGGTATTTTCTCAACTCAAACATTACCGTTTGATCCTTAATACTACTGACAAACCAGTCGGTGGCAGAAGTCGTTAATTACATGCCGCGACGAATAATGACAACAAGTTTACTACGTCAGTGAACCGTAGCTATATACACTCCAAAGCGCTGTCCTCTGGTAAATAATAAATTTGACTTTTTTATCTAGAAAGCTGAAGTGAGTAAACAACGAGAATCAGATTGTTTTGAATGGCAACCTCCGACCTTAAACCCGGAGCAGGCTTCGTTGTCATGGTCTTTTGATATACTCAGTAAGGAGTCTAATCAACTTACACTTGGTTGGGTAAGATCATAAAAATTGATTTCAATTGTTTTAATATTTTTAACCAGACTTCACAAATAAATAACGATTCGATAAACGACTTTGAAATGGAAAAGTCAAGAGTACCCGAACAGGCGAATTATTCACCTCTTTTGGGGTCTGGTATCCAAAATCCCATTTCGCCATCTCTCCTTGGGACCAAAATGGGATTAATCGTGGAACATGTCCCTCCAAAACCAAAAGATCGGAAGAATTTCATTCGAAAAAATGTTAAAGAAGTTAAGGCAAAGAGGGCGCCGAAAAACGGGTCGTATTCACATTTGTGAGAAACGAATGCCTACTAATTATAGATTATTAATAATGAGCGCACGCATGCATTATTGGTATTACTTCTTTCATTGACAGAATGACTGCTAGACTGCAACCTTCTGTGGAAAGTCCTTCCAATATTGAAAGTAAAACCTTGAGTAACCTTCCTGTTTATGGTAGTGACCAATCAGCTATTCCAACGGTAGATTCACATGTTACTTATAGCTTATAAGTAGAGGCTGACGATAGAATTTTTCCACTATTTTTATTTTTATTCATAGGTGACGTTGAAGCACCTCCTTCAAGAGCAAAGAATGGATCTAATTCAAGCTGTTGATGATTTTATGAGAGAAAGCTATCAAGTGACAACTTCACTATCAGTATCACCAAATGAGATAGAGACCAAACCCTTTTCGCAACCAAAAATACAGCGACGTCCGGTGAAAGTTATGAACTTCAAGAACTTGGACAAGCATGCTAGAAACGGAGCGAAACATGAGCAGCCAAAGGACTTGGATTATTTATTAAATACATCGGTGTGTGAGAGCTTAAAAGATATTATATTAATGTATAAAAAGAGAACATAATTATTATTTAGTTGATTTCCACAGTGGCGACATGAATTTTCCTCGCTGGCACATGAGACAACCTCTTTGACTTTTCCAAAATCCTCCGAAATATCAATTCCATTTGAAGCTATCACTCCACGTGCTCAAGAAAAACCAAAATCTTTCTCAAACTTTAAAAATTTTGAGATTGCTCAAAGTCAAGTTATCCCAGAGAAGGCCAAATCTAAACGTGAAATTGTAGGTGCTTTAAGTTGTTGGGTGAACCATTTTGTTCAATTTACTTAAAGTGAGCTTCTTTCCTATTCTTTAAGATGATGGAGTATTCCAAGTCTGTGTCAGCCGCGAATTTGCTGTGCAGTAAGAAAAGCAGGCAGAAAGTCAAAGCAGGGGTAATTTGAGTCAATTGGCTACTGCCTCCCCCACCTCCCCTTTTGATTCGCAAATGAAAGTGTTTTTGTGGGATTTCATAAAGTGCTACTTTAGCAAGTAAAGTGAAAGGGTGAATAGAAGTTAAAGAACTATCTTGCAGCTGTTTGCTTTTTTTAATTAAGAGCCAGTTAATGGTTGACTCAAATTTCACGCGTTTTAATAGGCACAATTTTTTCTGTTAACGAGCCAAAGAACGCCTTTTTTTGCAATACTCAGTTTGAGGCATATTTTTTCAATCTTAAGTCTTCGTTTGAGGGTACTCTAGAGTTTGCCCGAGAAATTATCGCCCATTTCAGAGCAAGAAAGTGCATTTATTGATCGTTTTTATTAATTAAGCTTTTAATCACTTATATGGTTAATTATTTCTAATTGGTCTGTCATACTGAAAATCATAGGTTCACTTTCCATTGGTACACCGTTCTAACTGTTCTGGTTAAGTCGAGTTAACATAGAAGGCGATGAAATTCGAGTCGCGTCGAGGTGGCTTTATGATGTCACTTTTGCTCGAGATTGGAGCTAGAAACAGGTTTCCTAAAGGAACTTGCGAAACAAATTTAACTGAAATTAACGTGTTCTTCTCGAGGTTATCTGGTTCTTTAGTTCCCAATATTTTTGAGGACAACAGATTGTCATCGATATACAAAACTATGAGATAAATGAAATGTAAGTAATTAACTATAAAGAGAGTGTGTGTATGTGTGCGAGAGAGATCATATTCTCATTGATATTTTTACGTTCACACTTTATTAAATACATTACTTGAGAGAATAATATGGGCGCATGCCAACTTAGCTTACCTGGCCTCTCCAAGAGTTTTTGATGGATAATTTCCTGTTGTAATTTCCGTCTATTGCTCATTGACAACAGTTACTTTGAAGAGAGTTAAGACGAGAAACAACTAAATAAAGGCCATTACTTCCTACTACTAACTTTATAAAATGCGAATTTCCATCTTAAATCAATAATATTATTCGCTATCCAAAAAGAGAAAGCAATTTGCAGAAATTTCTGCAAATTAGTTATCGCATCTGGAAGCATTCCGGAGAGCAGTTGGCATTCTTCTCTGACACTGCGTTGCAAATGCTCTTTTTCGCTGGGTGTTCACATTGGTTCAGGTGATCTAATCAGGCCTGAAATGGGAAAATGGTGAACGAATGGAGATTCTGGCTACTTAACTCCACTTACCAATCAAATGGGTTTAATGAAATAGGAGATGGCCAGTGAAAAGGTGCATAACGTAATGGAAAAACAGGTGTCAGAAAGGGACCGGCGGTGGGAGGGTATGGTGCACAAGAACACAACTTAACACCCCCACAGCTCGTGTTATTGGCCACTTACCTGGGGTTCTCTTTAGTGGTTACAGCACCTTAAATACTTGTGGGCTCTTCTTTTGAACAAGGGGGGGGGGGTGTGGGAGGACTCATAAGGAGAGTTGAACGTAATTAATTAATACGACTATTCTGTCTATTTGATGATATCATAGACAAATTTTGTTCAAATTTTCCATGGCTGCACCCACAAATGCATTTACTATTATCAGAGGGTGGGGGGGGGGGGGGGGGGGGTTAAAAATCTAAGAAATGGAATAAACGTATTAAGACCTTTTGGGACCAATTATCATGAAAATATTTTTAATGCGATTTGTGCAGTGAAAAACACTGGCGTTTGGAGGTTATCCGTATCGTTCATACTATGATCAAGTTCGATTTGAACTATAACTTGCTTCGATTATCAGTAATAGCAGTCATCAATAATGGTAATAATTAACCCTAACTGGTTTTCCTCTCTCTTCAAGGCATAAAGTAACATTTTGTTTAATGATTAAAATGAGTTTAAAGTTTTCCCGTTTGCCTAAACGTGCTTCAATTTCAAGAAGATTTAAAGTGTTTGAAACCACATCAACTCATCATAGTGGATCGCTACTTCTTTCCTTGCCTCCAAGTTCATAGTCGAGTAGTGAGGTCTTAATCACTATGCCTGCTCACTCAAATCTCGGTACAAATTATTGCGAATGAAAGATGAGTCTAGTGAATTTGTCAACTTAGATGATTGACTATTTTTTGTGCTTTTTGCTAACGTTTCCCCAGACTACCAATAAATTTACCGCACAGATATTTCAAGTTTCGTTTAAACCAGCCCAATTGAAGTAGTAATAGTCCTCCATTTTACTTTAGCCTCAATATTTACCAACAAGGACACTGGACAAAGAATTAGCCAAAATCCTCCAAATCCATGAGGAAGAAACTCAACGAATTGCTTCCCTTTTCCTCTCCTAAGTACTCGCCATCACCACCACCACCACTAAACTCCACTCTTTCCTACTGAAATGCTCTGCTTTCCTCCCAATTTTTCTCCAATAAAATGGTATAGCGCAGAGATGAAGACCTCGACTTCCCCTTAAACAGGGTGGATCGGAAATACACAGAAGTTCATAAAGGAGTTACCGGCTGGGCGACCAGTATTATGCCTAATGGTAGTAGTAGTAGTGATAGTAGGTTGTCTATTCCAGAAACTTAGTCCTGCAGTATTTGCTCATTGCCTGGCAATTATGGTGGGTGTGGACGAGGAATGAAGTAAATTTTTTACAGTCATTGGACAGGAAGCAAATTAGTTGGCTTCCTTTTCTTCCTTTAAATGACAATTATCGCTAAACTTCACTATTCCTAATTTTTCATTCAAATGCTTGTCTATTGTTTTTTTAACACAGCGCAAACTTGCAACATAGAGGTAACCGGCTGTTATAACCTAGGTTGCCTCTGGTAGTCATAGGTTACTCATTCATTTATTTATTTATTCATTTGTCCAGTAGCACTGATTGGTTGTTTGGCTGGTTACTAAGGTGTGGGTACTCAAGTCTGGGGTAGGCGTCACTTGTCCAACAGTGAGTCATTATATACTTCTTATGTTGGCTTAGCCACCATTGGGTGTGACTGTTACAAAACGTATTATTGCATTGGTGAATGAGTGAGCTATGCGTGTTTGATACTACATGGGCGTTGACAAAGTTGACGCAATGTTGGCTTCAGGGTAAACACTGTCCAGAGGTTCCTTAGGAGGTGCAATGGGTAGCTGATAATACTCAACGTTCAGGTTTGGATGTAGTATCTTCATGAAACCCCACTAATAGCAGCCCTGATAAATCCTAAAGGCAATTATAAGACTTAGGTGAACTTTATTTAATTTTAGTTGTAAAAGGTATTTGTCGGTTAGACGACATTAAATGAATCCCCTTTGAGCTCTAATGATTGTGTTAACATCATCATAACAGCTCTATTCGAATCAATTAGAGTCAATGTATTACTCAGGACGCAGTATCAAAGGGTAGCTAATAACCTGAAGTAGAGTAGATGACGATTGGTTTGAAGGTAATAATGTTATCAATATTGATTAAATAGAGTATATTTGACCAATGCTCTCGATAAAGCAAAACAAGATTTGCATAAAAGGATGCTCAGCCGTAATAAGTGGTACTTGATTGTGGGAAATAGTTAAAATCGCTGAACAGAAGTTGCACCAAATAATAAGTCGGAAGAGATTCAAAAGATACCGTGACCACCTTCAGGATACCCATGACTATTACTTTAGTTGGTCTTTGGATTGAAATGGGCAATATTTCCTTATTGAATATTTCTTACCAAATTTAATGAAACAAATGTTTTTTTGTGAATGTCAAGTGCTTATTGACTGTTGGGAGTCATATCACTCGGTTTTACCACTCTGATTTCCATTTCTTCTAGAGGTGTGAATCTTACGAATTAAAACTACCAAAGATTTTAGCATATTCGGGATGCTAATTCTCATTCAGAGAATGGACATTGCAGGTAAATTCATGATACCTGTTCCATTAATTGGCATTGAGTAGATTTACATTGTGCTTATCTGGAAACAATCTTTTCCCAATGAGACTCGACATATTGACCAATAGGCGCGAATTGGCAGCATTTATGAACTTCCCATTCAGTATGAAATTCGACATTCATCAAACAGTCATGCTATTTTCAATAATAGAAAATAAATAAATAATATTAGATAAATTGTCTCAATCAATAAAAGAGGTACCAATATAAGTGGGAAATATTATAGAATAATTAGCAAAGGGGAAAGAATTGGCAGAAATTCCATGAAATTTTAAGCAAATCAGTGTGAATTACAATAACATGTCAATCTTATTTTATTCAAGCGAGTGCAAACTACTGCGTTGACTTCTTAATCTGCTGATTGTAATACAATTTCAAATGGGCTCTATGTCGCCATGGTAATATTTAGAAACAACCACGCCCACCACCAATCATGACTCAGAGAAGGAGGAAGCAACGAGCTTTTTGAAGCAAGGGCGAAAGAGGTTAAAGTGGATTACTGACTATCCAACGTCTACGTTGAGTGCAAGGTAGCCAATAGAGAGATAACTGGGACCAGTGGCAGCCAATCAGGTAGCTGCAACTCATCGCCCAATTCTAATTGGTCAATACTGTTAATAGCGTGGTGTGTGCTGGTGCCTTAAAATGCTTCCGTAACTCAGGCCACAAGATAATTCATTTTGAGTTTAAGACAGCAGTACTCGAACCTTAAATCACGACAATTTCGGTAAGCTCTGTCTGTTTTTCATATATTTTCATACCAGACCGTGTTATCTCTAATATTATTATAATTATGATAATTGGGTTCTCCAGATTTTTCCGAGCCATATATTCACACAAAATCCTTATTAGCAATTTATTTGTGCTGTATTCAATTGAGTAACTTCCCTTTGATCTATACTATTTTGCAATGGTCTAAAATAAACATATTTCTAATTAAATTAAATCGTGCATGGGTCAGGGTCGTAAAATTGCTATGAGTCATAGTGATCTAATTTTGTTTAATGAGAAAATTGTGAGTTTCTTTCATTCAAGAAATGGGGCTCGATGGAATAAGAAAGCCTCGATTCCCTGGGAAAGGTCTTTCAAAACTCTCCTGGAATGATTGCATATTACCTAGATATTAAAAAATTGTAATAAAGAGATCATTTGTGGGTTGGCATTAACGAGTTAGATCGATCAGGTAAGTTATGTAAAACGAATCATTTATCAAATCCACGATTTAAAAGAGGAGATTGATAATGCAACGTTTCTTTTTACTATTTGACACTTAGTTAAAGTCTTTTTATGAGTCTTCCTTAACCGAAGCTGATCTGTGAATCAAAAAAATTGATGGAAATTGATGCTCTTGAAGATATTTAAAAGGAAATGACTAAGAAGGACATATTTGAAGTTAAAGACGGGAGAGAAATTAATCCAAAATATTTCAATACCAAATAGCCCGAGTTGTCGGTTCTGCTTTCTTTTACCCAACTTGTGCACTGTCATTACTAATTAATCCTATTTGTTGTTTAATTTTTTAGACCTATACCATGAAAAAGTAGATTCCCTCATGTTCTCTAATTTCTATCTAATGGACAATACTTATAAAAAGTTGATTTACGATCACTTAATTAGTTGGTTAGGTGTGAAAACATTGGAACACCGGTCTAAACCAATCAACAGTGTTTGAAATCTTTCATTATCATACTAACTCTGGAATGTTCCATTATACATAAAATTGTTAACTTATTGTGGGGCAGATCCACATTCTCATATTTAAAATTCTCATTAGAGAGTAGCTTAGAGTAGCTTTAGCAATTAAAATGGGTTAAATAGCTTTTTTGTTAAATGGCACTTTATTTTATACCCTTCAAGAATGATCCGGTCTGCTAATATGTAGGCTTTTGAGGCGTGAGAAGTTCTCAGACAGCGTTTTTATTACCACATATTAAGATTTCTCAAGAAATAAATCTCATCTTTTTTTTCACCCGAAACCATAACACATTGAGAGAAATTCAACCAAATCATCACCTTATTGGTGCAATATTTACCACTTCTTATTCACTTTGAATAGATCTGACTGTCTGCATATTCGATCCTTCATTTGCTTTCAAATTAAGGCGAATTGATGTCGTTTTTACCACAAGAAACCATCTAATTATTTTCTACGCATTGTATTGGTAAATAATTATGTGTTTATTTTAAAATCCATTATTCGTGCCTTATGTCTGCGCTTGGCCTAATACTAGGAGAATGCTAATTTTAGAATGATAGGTTATTGTAATTGCATGATCACGTTATTTTTGAGTCTAATTCTTCTTCACAGCAAAGTGGACACGTCTCATATCTCCATTTACCCTTAATTGGCCACTAAGAATGCATCATATAGGACCAAGTGTAAATGATAGGATCTATACCATCTAGTTTAGTCATAAAGAGATGTATTCTCCTGATACTACTTCAAGAAACTTTAACTAACCAATATTCGATAGTATTATTTCCGTCTGACGTAATAGTAACTCCGGTCTTCCATTTGTAGAAAAAGTCTATGAAAAAACTACACTTTGTGCCAATATGGTTTCGATTAGATGAACTCTTCTTAAGTATGGGAGAATTAAAGACATTGGTACCATCGTTCTGATCTTTGATAAATCTATTCGCATATGATTGACCACCAGATGTTCGGTTGGAAAGTTTTAAAGAACTTAGAATCTTGTTAAAAGATTTTGACCATGTTTTCATTTATATAAATACATATAGGCAAGGACAAATTAATGACACCTGTGTGATGATTTTTCCATGGAATAAATGCTTTCAAATCGTCTTATATATTTTCAGGAGTGAATTACATAAGCTAACTAATTTTTCATTTATACTCTATATTTTTGGATAAAATTTTTGCTGCGTATAGTAATATTTTCAATATTTGAAATCTGGGGTGTGCGATAGACTTACCTCCACCTGGTGCACCCTGGGCAACGTATACTCATACGACAAAAAAGTCTATTAACTGGCAGTTGACTTCTGGCTTCAAACCACCATAACCTCACTGTATGTCATATTCAACCACTTCCACAGTACTCACCTCACCTTTGTTCTACCTTTGTGTTTGTCTCTTACATCTTTGAAACACTCTTCTGCTCCCCCCTCCCCCCTCTCGACTTTATTCACTTTGATGCTCCTTCCCCTCTGTGAAGCCTGAAGTCAACTAAAGGGCTAATGATAACTATCAGAACGCCTGCCATTTATATAAATAAATAATGTATATATAATTATTGTAGTTATACTGTGCTATGGGTACCCAAAGAATGATAATAAAGGGCAAGATGTGGGGAATACTTGTGGATAGTGAAATTCCCTTGGTGAAGCGCAGCAATTGCCGCTGCCGTTGCTGTGACTCATTGGCTGACCTCTTCACACTTCCACCGTTGGGTGGAGGGAGTAATTTGGACCACCAATGACAGTTTTGTGAGTGGGTGGTCAAGACTGACCTTATGCCTTACCAGTCAAATCTGAAAACGCGGCTCGGATAACAGCTTCCGTGTAGCATGACAGTTGTAACATTAATCCTATTCTAAGGAGAGTAACTAAAACAACTCCAATGGTACGAGGAACAAAATTTATGAACGTGGCCTTATGTTAATGAAAAGGAATAAACTTCCAAGAGCTTTAACACATTAAGCAGTAGATGAGTGGTCAAATGGTGGTTTTAAAGAATACTTTAAGATGATGAACGGTACCAACTGAAGTAATGTACCAGACGATAAGATTACAGTGGAGGAATTCGGGAACCCTTTTTTCGACTGATCATTTGCATTCCACTCAGCCCCTAACTCCTGTAATTAAAAATGCCTTTCTGTTAGAGAATGGTTTTGAGGCAGATAAATAATTGGCCAGAACACATTTTATCCTTACTCGTTTTGCATTCAATAGCATCAAGCCCAAAAAATGATATGAATTGAAATTAAATCCCATCTTTCCGACCAAGATCTTGAATTACTACTGGAATGCAAAACACGAGAATTCCACAATTCTCAGTTTTAATTCGTTTACAAGCATGAATCGACAAGTTGAATTCATTTTATAAAAAAAGAGTTCCCAACCACACTCCCTCCTCAAGGTCGTAAGGTGTCTCTAATGGCGAAGATTTCTTCATTTAAGCGTAATAAATTCTCAAAGATGGCAACCCTCTATGAAACCTAGACATTAACTCTTTTAAACACTCCTGTTGAATTATAATGAGGTGAGACGAGTCGAAGTGGCTTCGGAGTCGGTGTCGATTTGCA
Organism: Rodentolepis nana; assembly: GCA_900617975.1. Taxonomy (NCBI): domain Eukaryota; kingdom Metazoa; phylum Platyhelminthes; class Cestoda; order Cyclophyllidea; family Hymenolepididae; genus Rodentolepis; species Rodentolepis nana. The sequence continues at coordinate 6,311 of UZAE01000022.1, read as the reverse complement.
TAAATTGTCACCAATGCACCCGAGTGTAGGCTTTATTGCACGAATTCGGAGAAATTATACACACACACCAAATTTTAAATATTAGCCAGAACACTTCATTCGAATGGAAATAAACACGGAGAACCCATTAAACCATTAGAAAAAATGACAGCATAAACATTCACCCTAAAAGGGTGCATGAGAAAAATGTGTGTATGCGTGTACCAAAGACCACCTAAGTAGTGTCAAATCCTACATGTATATATACGTCAAGGTGCCCTGAAATTCCGTTGAATCAACCAGACAAGTCGTGAACTTAGCCGTAGACCACACACGAAGAGAGGGAGGGAGGGAGAGAGGGAGGAACGGCACAAATTACTCCATTACTTTAACATCGGTCATTCAAGGGTCCTACTTTGCCAACAATTTAAGTATGCTGACAGCACATTATCAAGCTGTCAAGCGAAGTCATGAGGTGAGAAAACATCATATTACTTTCTTTTTTCGTATCCATCCCCACAATCCGCTTTTGTTTATTGTTTTTTTTGCGGGAAAACAAAAACGAGTTTCCCCCAGTAGTTGAGAGAGCAAAAAAGGTGGCACCTGGAACAGGAATCAGAAGACCTGAAAAATGACCAGGAGACACACACAGTGGACTACATTTATACTACGACCACACATATGAAGTACGGGAAACAAATTTCTGTGAGAGAATTACAGCTGCAGCAGCAGCAGTAGCGGCAACACGAAATATAGTGGAGAACAAGTCTATACAAGTCGCCACTAAGCCCACCTACCTAGAGCCCTCTGAAGAGAGAGCAAGAGCGAGGGATGCGCAAAAGTGAGAGTTTGCTCTCAATTACTACCACCAGGCCTTTTTGTTTGTTGGTTTTAAAAAAAAAAGGCATGTGCTTCAATTTAAAACTAAATTAACCAGGATTTGAATGAATAAGCACAAAAAAATGTTAGCAAAAACACTGCAATTTTAATTATGGGGCTTTTGCATGGTGCGCACACACACACAAAACATGCTCTTCATGTAGATATTTTACTTGATTACAAATGTACGCACATTCGCGAGAATATTGCTACTTAGATTATAAAACTGGTGCAGTAAAGTTCGATAGTTTGTTTGCATTTTGTGAGTTGAAATATAAGATTTTTGGCTAATTTAGAGTTTGGTGATGCTGTCGCAAATAGAGGTCAGCATCCACATTATATTTTTTATAACTGTCGAAATTATAACAATGTTTTATGGGCGGGGTGTGCGATAGACTTACCTCCACGTGGTGCACCCTGGGCAACGTATACTCATACGACAAAAAAGTCTATTAACTGGCAGTTGACTTCTGGCTTCAAACCACCATAACCTCACTGTATGTCATATTCAACCACTTCCACAGTACTCACCTCACCTTTGTTCTACCTTTGTGTTTGTCTCTTACATCTTTGAAACACTCTTCTGCTCCCCCCTCCCCCCTCTCGACTTTATTCACTTTGATGCTCCTTCCCCTCTGTGAAGCCTGAAGTCAACTAAAGGGCTAATGATAACCATCAAGACGCCTGCCATTGGATATAAATAAATAAATAAATATTTGAAATCTCATGTAATTTGGGAGTCAGTCCATGGTCCCGAAATTTCACGTTCGATTTAATCAGTGAATTTCGAAACTGAATACATTGATATGTCTGAGGAAATTGCAAACATGTTTCATTGTAAATGTGAAAGAATTGGCATCAATGATCACCTGCTCTCCAGCACCCCCATTTTCCGATATTCCACACTCTCTCATTCACTTTATATAAAAGACGAGAAAATTTTAAATTGTGGGAAACCTTCTTAAAAGTTCATTTTCTCAAACCACGAAAATGGAGCTCATTTTGACATCCTTTGTACCTCCATGTCAAAACTCACATCTAACTCAATAAATTTTTCACTCTTGTTCATGGAATTATGGGATATCGGACCTTAAAAAGACCTTAAATAATGGCTCTGTGGTCGAGTGATAGAGAGAGAGAGTTGTTGCACATAACCAAAAAAACATGATTGTCTACACTTGTGTTGTCACCTTATCTAAATGCAAACCTCCACACGCACACACAACATGCTCTCATTTCGTCGTTCAATCATACATTCGTGAGTTCGTTCAATCCTACGTATGCAATCCAATCCACACACACACACACTCCCACACACACATATATACAATACTACGAATCCCTTCCGTTCTAATGTTAGCGTGTTTAAGAAACGTGAGCAAACATTTAAAGGAAAGTCCATGAGGCTAAAACTAGACTCGTGTTTACGAGTTAGAGATAATGCTAATTAAATTGGTTTCTGGGTTCTAGTTTACGTAATAACAAGACACTACATAATCTATTTGGCGTTATAATGCTTAACTATTTTTTCGCTTAGTTACCACCGAGCGATTCTTTGGTCCAGTCTCAATATCAGCGAAATATCCAGGCAATTTAAACTAGTTGATGGAACAAGACTATCATCCAACCGACAGTAGTTTGACCGTTAGAGCCCGACTATATGGAAAACTTCCACCTTTCTTACCACAATAGGCGCCTATTAGTGGGGCTAAAGAGGATATGGGCATGGAAACTAATGATTGGTCTAGTTAATTCATTTTCAGACCAAGAATTTGCCTTGCTTGAGTTCGGAATCTCATCCATTAGAAGAATAGGTTTGGGAGCAGGGCATTGGGCTCGAATGAAGAGGTGTTCAAGAACTACATTTTATTTTGACTTTTAATTAAAGTAAAGCTGCTATTTTAAAACCCATTTCGGGCATAGAACTAAGAAATAAAGCTAAGAAATGGCAACTCTTAGCTTTTAATTAAATATATTTTAAATAAAACCGATTCATTACGGATTATAAGGTTAGATTTGAGGTATTCCCATGGGAATTGGTTTAGTATGCTCAAGAAAAATTTAAAACGAAAAAGGCTACACACCAGAGGAATTTAACTAATTTTCTTTTTATCTAAAATTTCAGGAAAAGTGTTTTTTTGTTTTTTTTAAACTATTCTGTTAATTCACCCATTTAAGCTCTGATGAATCGTTCCTAACATCTAAAAACTATTATCTTATTTTAAGTAATCTGCTTTGAAAATTTATCATGTTTTAGATTTTCTACTAATTGCTGGTAACACGTGCTTTCAACGGACTTACAACAAGCTTCAAATTACTTGAAATCTTTTTTGTAAATAATAAATTTTTAACCTTGCAACCTAGACAAATTTCGTTCATCATTGTTTGTTAGTATAACCAAGATTCTCGATTTTTCACAATTTCATTTTTAAAGGCAACTCTCAACTTGACATATTTATTGAATTAACTAAATGAATCTTTGATCTTTTTACCACAATAAAAGTTATTTGGTTTCGTAATTAAACTTTATTTGTAGTGCCAGTATTGATTAAGACGGATTCAGAAAAGTAGACTTAACTTACAATATTAGTGTCTCAAAATTTATGCTATGAATTGACCCACCCTCAATAGCGGAATTATGATGCTATTGAATTTCCTAAGAACATATTGTTTTTACGAAGATATATTAATGTATTTACATGACTAATTAAATTTCGATTTGTTCGAAGAAAATGATTTTTTAAAATTCAATAACAAAAGAGTCTCTTTAATCTTGTCCGAATTTAATCACTTTTCTTAATTATTTTGCAAATCAAACGCTACAAACCTTCGATATTTATTTTGATTCCTAAGTTTTCTTTGAGACAGTTTAGATGAATGTTTTCTTCCTTTATTTTAAAATATATACATCACACTCTTGGATTTCACAAAGTTGGTTAAAATTACAATGCAGTTAAGGAAGGGTTTTTTAGTTATTTGTTAAATTCATGCGTTATGCCTATTTAATATACTGCCAATATTAGAAATGACAAATTTTCCACCTAAAATGAATTGTCACTAGAATTTCCTTTTTTTGTCTTTTCCCTTGGGGAAAAGTCTTGGAAATTCAAGCTTATTTGAATGGTCTTCAAACCAAAAGTTAAGTTACCCACAACAAGAAATTGGCTGTCAAATAGACTAATGCGAATGGTTGTGATTGGAAACAGAGGATTAACAACGGCTTGGATGACTGAGGCTACTGAACGCCTGAAAGCTCAGACATTAACAAGAAGGAAGTGAGAATGAGGTTACGTCGGTTTGTTCCTCCTGTTAATGGAGTTTTAAATGTTTCACTCTCAACATGATCGGGTTACAGATCTGGGTGGGAATATGAATAGTCTAATAATCGTTAGGTACGCAACGCGACCTCCAGTCTGTTCAATTGCGCACCAATTATCTTATCCAGGTGCTTCTGCACTTTTTCGGCCCATGCTATTTAGTTTGTATTTAAATAACACATTTCTCCTTAAAAATCTCACATTCTACACATTCTTCGTTGACTCCTCAGTCGTGTCATAAGTGTCTATGACGATTTTAAGAGACCATTGTAGCCGTTAGGCCACTTATTGTGATCTAGTTTGGAAGGCACAAACTTCGTAAGATTGTACATCTAAATGACATTTAATTTTGTTCCCAATAAGTATTTCATTCGTCGCAGTTCGTTAATTTAGGAATTTATTCTTCTTACTTAAATTTTATGTTGCTGTTACCATTCTTTCATTTAGCAGACTTGCCACCATCGGAGATATACTATGTCTGAAGAGCGATAATACACCTTTTGATTGTTTATCATCGCGCATAAGAGTTTATTTTCAATGATATGAAAAATCTGGTTTCTTTCAATTGCTGACGTCCTGAAAGCTGGTTTTTATGCTTTCCCTGTTCCAGATACGATTTAACATTCAGTAAAAATGTCTATACTGCTGTAAATAACTATTGTTAAGTAGAACTCTGGAGTTAACGGGACTCTTTGAATAAAGTATACAGCTTCTAAGTATAGCAATTAATCTAAATTCAAAATTAATCAAATGATTCACCCATAAACGCAAAATGAATACACATTTTAGACGTCTGTTAGACGAAAAATGTTATCTTAATTCTCTCACTGATAAAAATTATTTAGCCTTTTTCTCAAATCACCAACTAAAATTAATTATCTGGCCAAAGTCTCACGAATATCAACAGTCAATCACACCAAATATGCTCCTCAATTGTCATAAATAACGAAAAGTATTTTGAAGACAAGAACAAACCGGTTCGCTATCAGTTTCAACCGGCATTTGGTGGTGGACAAATTCGCAACATCAGAAGCTTCATCTTCATCACCCTGGTGCTACTTCTTGTTTCGGCAAAAGTTGGTTAAAATTACAATTTTCTTTTCACTTTTACATGCTTGAAGTAGTTATAGGGTGTTTTCTTTATTATCCACAACAACTCCAAACACTTTTCACGATTTTCTCTAAGGTGCAATTTTGAAGTCAGATGGATTTTACAATACCTCATCTTTTTGCGTAATTTATATCTAGGAGTAAATGTTAAACCATTTTGTCAATTGCCAAACATCCATTCTGTTCTAAGCATGGTGCAAAATGTACCAATTTTGAAAAGGTTCAAAGTCCTCTCCTGACACTTTTAAAGGCTCTCCAACACAGTGACAAGGTAGATTTATTCATTAACATAAATGCACATGCATCGAGGGTGATGCAGTATTTTTATCACATCCTTGGTCATTACACTTGTCCGAAAAGTCGGTTTTGGTAGCTGGTGGATATTAGGACTGCTATACACGCTGTGTTCAATATTTTGCTGCCTTTGATATTGCATTAGTTGAACGTGAGAAACCACTGGTTGTTAAGGTGACCAGGAAAAACAAATAGTTCTGCATTCTATGACTCACCCCCACAGGCTTTGAGAATCTGCTTGGGTGTTTGGACCGAGTTCTTTTGCGGCACAGGTGTGACCGAAATTTATGTCCGGCATCTCTGGAGTCGTTCTCAAATTTTAGAAATATGGTGGGGGGGGGGGGGGGGAGGGTTGTAGACTGCTCTTATGCTGAATTCAAGTACTTAAAACCGTGTTGGTAATGACGTATTTATTAATCATCATTCCTCATTACGTTTTTGTATAATAGTTAACACATAATCTCGTAAATATTTCGCAATATCAAAAATGGGTACCATTAGAACGAATGATTTGCTGACTTAAATATTATTCAGTAAAAGTAAGGAAGATAAAGATGAAAATTGATGGTGCTTTTATTATGAATGGAATATTTGTTTATTTCAAATGGCAGGCGTTTTGATAGCTATCATTAGCCATTACTTCGGGCTTCACAGAGGGAAGGTTAATTTAAGTAGTAGAAAGTTGAGGGGTTGGGAACAGAAGAGCGATTCGCAGATGCAAAAGAGATAGAC
>UZAE01000021.1:0-58186 GCA_900617975.1 Rodentolepis nana | reverse complement strand
GGGGGGGGTGGGGGTGGGGGTGGGAGAAAGCCTAAAAGATTGTGCAAGAAAGCCAAAACGAATATTTTCGTTGTACTGGTGAGAAGCTAGCCAACTTTCGCTTGCAGTGCTGCATTCCCACTCACCCACTGGATGTGCACGGCCACTTATCACCACCTACGGAGTCCAGAAAGGCTGGTGAGCTTTATGTCTTCTCCTTTCTTCTTCGATTTTATATTACTGTAGCTTAAAGGCCAACTCAACTTATAAAGCGATATAATTTATATTTGTGACAGTAGTGACAAGTCCGTGATCTATCACCTGCGAAAATAGCAAAGACACTCTGACAACTATTGTACATAGTGCATTCAAATAATAAACCAAGTAACATATCAGGTAGTTGATCGACGAGAAAGTAAGTATAAAGTAACTTGGATAACGCCTAAAACCCAGTAACAAAAGGCAAAATAAATAACCATAATAACTCACTTTGGATATTTCAACAACGGGTCGGTGCAGTCCATACACCAAAACGACAGCTTAGAGAAACGCTCCGATGAGGCCAGCCAGGAGAGATTATCCGCATTCGGAAGATAAATCGCACCCCGTTTCTTCACTTCACTCAGTGCAACCTCACTGTCAACCACAAAATCGAGCTTATTGAGGTATCTAAATGAAGAAAGATCAAGTGAGGGTTTATTACCAAAGAAATCAAGAATTGTGCCATTAAATAGATAGGGCTGAAATGGATAAGAGCCAGTGATTGTTGATCCCATCAATAAAACCGTAAGTCTAACCTTAAGGAAATTTGAGCAAAATCAATGATGTTGAGGCTACCAGCTTTATGGGGTACTTGGAGAAAAAGAAGCAATGTTGCCTCACCATTTTCCAGATATCTACAACGCGCACAGGTCGGACAAATCGCCAAAATGCCATCCGCAAAGTCGACAATAAACTCAGTGGGGGCAATCTTGAAGTGGCTGTTCTAGGCTAAGTGGTAAAAATTTGATACTACATCGAACAGATTTCTCAACTCTTTTTCCTAATTAAATCCCTATAAGATTGCTCCCGTTTAAATGAACACTAAATTTATAAATAAACAATTATGTCAGGAGTAACAAACAAACTTACTGAAACACAAGAAGGAACATTATATCCTCACAGTTGAGATTAAGGATTGTTCGAAAGAGAGAGAGTGTGACCATTCCGAGCTGAAAGTAAAGCAGAGACGTTAATTTTAGGCACATAGGGACTTGATTTTCCAGCTTGTACAAAGACGCGGCAAAAGTCTATCATTTTCAGAAAAAGTAATGCAGTGAGTGCATGCTAACACTGACGACGACAGCAAAACGGACACGGAGTGAATACCTTTTTGCTAAAAAATATCTGCTAAGACAACAAAGATAGGTGCAAGCCCAACTCACTTCATAGTTTTCATCCCCTGGACCCTGGAAGCAAAGCATTCACTTCACATATGTGGAAAGTTGACCAAGTGAGGTCAAACATAGAGCAGAAATTAAATAAGTAACAATGCTACAGAAATGACTTACAGTTGAATTGAAGGAGAGTCGGGAGATGAGAGAAGATAAAACAGATTCATCTTCATCCGTGGAAGCAACTATAAACCGGAGAAAGAGACCAATAAGAGAAGGCTCGGTTAATCGGCGAAGAAAGAGTTCAAGGTAGGCTTCAGCTGCAGTCACTTCCTCCAATGACTGCTAATGTAAGGGAAAAGGAGAACACGAAATAAGTGGAAGAGAAACCGAATTTTAGAGTGTTTTATTAAGATGGTGGAAGGATACTTACCTGATTCAAAGCGGAACGAAGAACTGACATTAGAAAGCCGGAGTAGATGTAGTAAAGCAGGTATTGGCGAACGGATTGATGGGAAATCTGTGGAAGAACACAAATATATTAACAAATAAATCGAAACAAATCTCTGAAGTTATTGCAACAAAATTGAATAACGCTAGATAATAGAAATGTGAAGACGTGCTTAACTGGCAACATTCCGTAAAACGTGAAATCAAAGCCGACAAAGGCACACTTTAGACGCACGCTATAAGTTTACTTTAAACGATCTGAATAAATAAAGAGAACATGATGTAAAATATAAGAGGTACCTTTGACCTCAAAGTTAAAAATGACTACCACAAATGGAATGACTGTATTTTAGTGAATCTTCATTCCAAACCGCCTATCAGAGAACCTTAATACATTCAAGTGTAAAGGTAAGATGTGGGTAATGAAGAGATAAAAAACGCCAATGGGTTAAATGGGATTAAAATCATGATAAAATGTTGCACTAAATACCTTAATTGTGCTAACACATCAGTTCAATAGGCCAAATAATTGAAATACAAGAATTACGCAAAATTATTCATAGATAGGAAAAGGGAGGTAGGGATTAATAGATGAACACTCATTTATGGGAAATGAATGCAAGTACCCGAACAGCGAGGTTGCAGAAATCGAGAGTTTGTAGGAATTGAACAAGGACCTCACATTCGAACCATTCTGGACGAGTGATACGATGCCAACCTTTGCCGCGGACGTGAAGTGCATCGGCTCCTCCGCTTTCATCTCGCGCACTCCTACCACCCACACCGTTAAGGACCAAGCGCTTTGGAAGACACGAGTAGTAACCACTCAATCCTGTGGCCAAAACCTAAACAGTGAAATCGGAGAACAATACGAAGGAAACAAGTGTGTTTTTAAGTATTGCCAAATGCCGGACTCAACTAAAAGGTTGCGCAATATCTAGAAATTATATGTGGGCCTTGGTCTTAATTACACTGTGAATGAATGAGAAATTAAAAGACACCTGCGGAACCATAAATAAAACTCCCTTAGTTCTCAAGTGGTGGTGACTTCACAGAAGTAAAATTTACACCCCGCCCCGACCCAAATCAATCTGTTATGTTTTTGCAAAAAAGGTGGAAATCAAACAACTAAGACTAAATGAAATTAATACAAAAAAGGATATGATGAACAAAGATTGCTTTGACTGAAGTAAAAAATATCTGTGAAAATATGCTCGAAGTACGTTTTCGATAGAGGCCAGAATAAAGCAAAGAGCAAATTACAAGGAGAACAGAAACTCACGAAGACGCAGGGGAATGTTTTCAACCCTTTTTGTTATGTGAATACCCTATATGAAATAAATTAACATAAATTACTAAATTCTATAGAGAAACGGAGGGAGGGGGGGGGGGGGGGGGGGGGGGAGGCAGTGGAAACGAAAACTGACAAATTAGAGCAGATACTGTCCTTAGCTGTTTTCGGCTTCGGATCTAAATCTCCTCTTTCAGTTGGAACTTATGTCGACTAAGAAAAGCTCATGCTTTCCAGCAGTAAAATGTTCGGAAGTCTAGTGTAGTATTGAACAAACCACTAGTCATAACTTTTCACTAGTTAAGAATCACCTTTGGAACCAAAGCGCAGTTGGAAATTCGGCCAGATCTGTTTAGATATAAAACTAGCACATACTGCACTGGTTGGGAAAGTTTTAAAGGCATTAACTGCAAGGAAAGAATGAAAATAATTTACAATGAGGTTTGAGTTAAAGGGTTCTGTTTATAAGAGCATATTTTACATTCGTTAGAAAAGACAGCAATTTGAAAAATATTTTTGAAAGTATAAAATATGATTAATATATAATAATATAATAATTATAAAGTATAATAATAGAAATTACCTATGATAAACCTAATGATTGATAATGCTGGTGAGAATATTGAATGCCCAACACTTAACACAACGTTTTATGATATAATAAATGAAAAGCCAATAAACTTGAATGATGACTCTGTACGCATTAAAAAAAAATTCTTTTAAGAATTTTAAAAAGGAATTCTCGTTTCCTTCCATGAAGCCACAGTGATATTCAAGGGTTCCAATAAAACAAAGCCAAATACACAATGTCAAATCGAGTTTATCAATCAACAAAATCTGCGACATTGCTTACACTCATGAACAAATGCACACACGTTCGTTTCCAACAATTTGATAACTCGAAAAACTAGTGACTTTCAATTTAAAAGGCTCAATAGCATAAAGCATATAAATTTTGCTAATACAAGATTTTAACACCAATTAAGCAGGCAATCTTAAACTTGAGTGGCTAATATAAGAACCATATTACGTAAAAATGTGAGAAACCTCGAAAACTAATCTATAATTGAAAAACTCATAGCAGGTAACAAAATTGAATTTTCAAGAAAAAATCTATTATAATATCATAGCTTGAAATAAACAAATTAAAAGGGTAAAAAGATGAAAACAAAAATGGCATTCATGCAGTGACAAAATTGACATATCGGAACTTACAGGACAAATATCAGATTTGCATGTGAGGTAATTAGCAACTTCGGTATCCCGATCCGAAAGTTGTAAAATGAGCAAAAGTGCATCCCTAGCTTTAGATCCAGGAGAACCAGGAAGATGAAGAAGTGGAACGAGAGAGGAGAATATGAAATATTCATTACGAGTAACATCGTGCGAGACCTAAATAAAAATAAATGTAGTGATTCAAGAGATTACATGCAATAGCTAAAACAATAAAGCGTACTTGCTTAGAGAACTCTAATAAGATAGGATCTCTACATAAGAAGACGGAAAGGGTGTAAAGAAGGCGGCTCAGACTGTCCAGAAAAACATCTGCCAAATCATGGCATGCGTCTATCGATTTTAGGATGGGTTGAAATATGACATTAGAAAATAGAAGGCTCTGCTTCGCTTGGCTAATTAGGAAATCAAAGTTCAACAGTAAATGACGGATAATAAGGTGATTGGTTTCTTGCGGACATTCAAGGGCAGTACACCATGAAACTAGCTTCGATAAAAAATCTGACTCAATCAGTTTAGTAGCCAATGGACCAAGAGGAAGATTATCACAAACTGATTCACCTTATAAAATAAAAACAAAAAAAGAATTATAAAGGGGACGTTGAAGATAATACAGTTTTCACCCAATAAAACTAACTGTCAGCATTTGCTCCGTCGGCAAGGGGTTTTTCATTAACAAAGCACTTGAATAAGTTTTCAACTTCATTGAACGTGTCCTCTACATTTTTTAGGTCAAATTTTCTTAACGAAATTCGTGTCAAGCAGGATTTTAGCCTGCTATCGAATATATCCTCAACCTCTGACATACGAGACCTAAACGATTCATAAATGCCGCTGCGGATTTAATTATGTCAAAGTCGTATGCGAATTGGAATGGAATTATTAATAGAAAGTAGACTTAATGTTTAAAATGATTTATTTATAATAACACTTTTGTTAAATGTCAGTTAAACGTCTAATATGTAAACTCTTATATTTATTAATAATTTCTTATTTAAATAAAAAAATATAAAAAGAAAAACTGTTTTGTGATAGATATTACGAAAATATATTTCAATACACAAGTAAGTCCTTCAATCATTGATCAATTCCCATTCAAATATTTTTTTCAAGCATCGGTACATTTTAATTAAATACATATAATGGAAGAACCTAGACTTCGAATAGGTTCTCAAGTTGTTGTAACGGGAAAAGGTGTTGAAGGTACCGTTGCATATATCGGTACGACTCAATTTTCTGCAGGTAATAACTTTTTCCTTAATATTCGTGCTAGGAAAATGGATTGGCTTGGTATTAAAGGAACCCGTTGGGAAAAACAACGGAACTGTTCAAGGGAAGCGATATTTCAATTGTGAGGAAAATTATGGGTTATTCGTGAGGCCGAGTCAGGTTAGTTTTATTATTTATTATCGAGCTTCAGTGAACTTTGAAGGGATTAATTAGGTTTTCCTTTTCCCATTTATTTCTGGTTTCTTTTATATGAACCTTTAAGCACTATTTATGTATCCCATCCATATTTTTTTAATTATAAATTCAAGTTGTCCCTCCTGGGTCCTGATGGCCTCATTTCCCTCATGAACACTTCGATTTCTTCCGCTACTTCTGAAGTTGGTTCGTCCCGAATGTCAGCGTCTAGAGGTTAGCGTTTGTTTCTTTTTTCTTTTCTGCTAAATTTATTTCCAATCATAAATTAGTTTTATTTGATGAGTAGTTGATGGCTTACGCAAACCAGGTCAGATGAGTAAGCCATCGATTTCGAAAGCGGATACTAAAAATAATCAGCCTATTGGTTATTCGAGAAGAAAAGATTCCTCTCTTACTCGATGTATGTTTAAGTAACGAAGTTTGATTTTGACTCCTAACAGCTTAATGAATTACTAACTTATGCCGAACTTATTGTAAATATCTATTTTAGTTCCTCTTTTCTCATTATTTATTCATGCCTTTAATTACAGCTCAGCATAAACCTCCTTCATCAAATAGTAGTAGGACGAGTCTTTCTTCCTCTACTACTAAACTAAATCGCTCTAGTATTGCAATAAGTCAAGGTCAGTTTTTGGGCACCTCTAACCATTCCACAATAACCCCACTCATTTTTGGTCGATTGATTGGTTGATGTATTGCATAATTTTTATCCGGCATCTAGCTCCTGTTTTGCATTTTTGTAGATGATCTTGCGAAATCAGATATTTCGGGTAGAATGTCCACGTCTCAAACTAGCGCATCCACAAAACCACCGGTAATTCGAGTTTGGATTTACTTAACTTACCGATTTTAAAGGCATCTAGTGCTTCACCAAGTGTCACCAAACCACCAAGTCGAACTTCCTCGACTAGTGCTTTTGCTGCAGATTCGAGTTCGGATCGTCGAACTTCGACAGCGATTCCTCGTCCTAAAGAACTTGTTAAGGATCCTGCTCCTACAACAGTTATTTCAACTTCTCAACCCGAAATTTCTGAACCATCCACAACTTCGGCACCAGATGTAGTAGAGCAGATTGAGCAAGTTCCATCTGACGTTCGAATAGAACTGGAAAACCTTCGATCTGAAGTGAAAGATCTAACTGAGAAACTTGAAGTGCTGAAGTCAAAGAGGGTTGAAGATAGAGGTAAATTGAAGGAGGCTGAAACGTTGAAGGTCCAGTTAGCCCAGTTAGAGGAGAATCGAAAGTTAATGCAGGAAAAGTCGTTTGATTTGCAACGGCAACTTGCGCAAGCTAATAGCGTACGTTTCTCTCAACTTGATTACCTTTTTCTTTAAGTAAAACTTGAGAGTTTTTTGTTCAATCTATGAAGGAGAAAGCGGAGATCCAGGCTGCTTTTGACCGTTTCAAGGAAGAAATGGGTGACACCATGGATGTTGTTGAGATGGCCACTCTGGACAAGGAGATGGCTGAGGAGAAACTTGAGACTGCCAATTTGGAGATTGAGAACTTGAAGGAGAAGATTGAGGAGTTGACCCTGGAAAACCAGATTATGAAAGAAGAGCAGGCTACTACGCGTATGTTTCTATTCACTTGCTAGGGTTTCGTGGAAAACTCTTGTTCATATAGCCACTTTATGTTCTTGAATTATCGTCTTACTAATCCTTCAATATATAGATATAGATATACGTGTTGGTTTGTATATTTACACTGTGTTTCCGTACTCCTTCTTTCCGCAGTTTCTGTGTTGGATATTCAGTCAAAATATAGTATGTATTAACGAATATCTACTTTTTAGCCTATTTCCACTCACTCATAATGGCCGCTTGTGTAATTTTCACCTCAGCGAATGCGTCGTAGTAAAATTTGTGTAAAGGATGTGTAGAATCAGTCCGTAGAATTGGGTATTGTTAGTTTCCTTTAGCGCCTTTTATTATAAGTGGAAAAACGTCACTTTTCAATTTACTAATAGCATAGTTGAACATTCAACACGTACCAGACCAGTGTAATTTATCGTTAATGTGTATTGCGTGCACTTTTAAGTTATTCCCATCAGACAGTAGTATGCCCATAAGAATGAAATTAACTCGATCGAGTTTATTCAACTTACATGTGTTACTAATTAATATTCTCGAGTATTTCTTTGACTATCACTGTCTTTTTTGCTGTTTCCCTCTAATTTCTTTTTGCATTTTCCAACTCATTAGAAGTTCTAATATTAAGCTAATGCTTTTAAGTCTCCTCCGTGACGTTTCACCATGGAATTATTCCAGTGGTAGCTGATGTCTATTTAAATCAATTGTCAGTAATGGCAATTTGCCTTTAGAGGTGGTTGGCCATACTATTGTGACAACGATACAGCTTTTAGAACGCATAAGGAAATTTGGCCTTAGAGAGTACCAGATAATTTTTTGAATAGTCAATCAGTAGCTAACATACTAGTCTACCTCCAGGAAGACTCCATGATAATCACCTAATTTGAATGTTTGATTGTACTTTCTTAAATGGATTTAAACGTAATCTAATTGTGTGTGTGTATGTGTTTTAGCCCTTGCTTCGGGAGATGGAGAAGAGAACTCTGCAGTTCCAACGCTGGCGCAATGGAGGCAACTTGAACAGCAAAATGAGCGTATGAAAGTGGGCTTGGTGACATTCCGTGATCTGGTTAATCAAAATAAGCAGGAAATTGCAGCACTCACTAAGGAGGTAAATCTTTACTCCAGTGTTTAACGTAGACACTCTCTATTAAGAATCAGTATGCAGGATTTGTGAATTGCATAATTAGGCTCTCGTTGAGTAATTCGATTGGTAATATGCTTTTGACCTTGCCAGTCTCATTTCTGTTAAACCTCGCTATGAAATTGTAAAAAAAAGTAGTTGATATCATGTAAACAAGTATCATCCTGGATTATCATGCAAATTTGTGTCTTTGGTTGTCCACTACTTGATGAATAGTTAGTTTGTTTTAGAGATCCGACTTGTCGCAAAATTAGAATGTGACTGCATTGTCTTGCCTTGGAGCTCACTTGAATTTATTCAAGTCTTAACCTAATTTTTCAATGAGGCTATGAAGAGTATGCCATTAGCTAGAAGAAACCCCGCTTCGTTCACGGACTCTTTCTGAATATAAAAAGGTCCAAATGCGTAATTAAAAAAATTCAATAAGTAATTTCACCTTTGCTTGTTCGGAATGGTGTATCATTGGTTGAGTTGATAGACAAATCGCGAAATGCCTCCTCGACTTGGTGTATTTCTATAGCTCCTTATTATACTTTTTAACCCCGGATTTCAAGGTAACAACTCTGCAAACGGAAGTGTCTCGCTTGAACGCAGAAAAGACTCGCCTAAGCGAAGACTTGAAGCAATCTGTTGAGCACACTATCGAACTCAAGGAACAAGTAGATGCTGCTCTTGGTGCCGATAAGGTGGTCAGCGTTCTCACCCAAAAGAACCTTGAGCTGGAGGAGGCTGTTGAAAAACTCACAGAGGAAAGAAATTGCCTGGTACGTGTCCTCCTTTGGAGTCCACCCAATTCTCCTCTCTTATTTTTGGTCTTCATGCAAACGATGAATATTGAAGTTCACAATTGACGCTTCTTTCCACCATAGGGTGTTACTCAAAGAGTTTGAACAGTTAAAAATGATGGAATCTTTGTAGCTATGGCGAGGGTTGGTTTCCCATAGCTCTGGTAGACAGGCTATTTATTGAAATGTTGATCTTCTAAAGCATTTTGTTCCCCAAAATTTAAAGCAGGTTACAGGAGCTTATCGGTTCGAGAAACGATTGTAATTGTAATGAGTGTCACTTTAAAGTTATTAATTCGAAGCTGCTCTCTCAAGTTGGAGTTTGTTGTTGTTGTTGTTGTTGTAATTTTATAAATCCGAGCTAACTGTCTAGTTCTCTTAAATTATTTCCATCTTCTTTGGTTTTGCAAACTATTGTTGTCAGGAGATAGAGAACACAGCGCTTAGGGAAGGGAACAAGGAGGCATCCGCCACAAGGCTGTTTGGGTGAAAGATGGGTTTTCATTATAATTTTTAAGAATGAATGGAAAGTATGAGAATTTTTACTTGGCCTTTATTGCTGATACCGAGGAAGGGGAAATGGAATAATCTGTAGCTCTGACAGTGATTTCCTTTATTAAGAAGATAATTTTATTAATTCTGATCTGGAAAATGATTGGTCGCCTTGTTAGTAAATTATTACACTAACAGCGTAATTGCACATCTAGACGCAATGTAAAAAAACAATGATCAATAATATAGCTTACTAATGATGGAGCTTGTGAATTTTTGTTTCAACTCCCAAGTTGATGCTAAACCAAAACTTTGCGCTTTCATAAATGAGAAAGCAACGTTTTGCAAAGCCTTATAGTGATTATACAAAAAATTCAAATTTGTTTTCTACCTTCAATTATATTTGAGTATTTGCTTAGTACTCGCGTTTGGTTTTTCTTCTTTTTCAATATTGCGCCTAATTTTTTTACAACCCTACTAATACGGGTTTTGATCGCGTAATAACCTGCTAACTACTTCTTTCATCACATTTTTCTTAGCGTGTGGTATGGACTCTGTTTTATTTGCATGAGTAAAGGCGATAGTGGGCTTGCTGAGAAGTACGCAACTTAAGAATTGTGGGAAGTGAAGTAACATAACATTAATAAGACTAGCTCAGATGAAATGGTATTGGGTGTTTAAGATGTATGAAAATGGAAACAATGACCTAGGAGCATGGCCACAATCTTTCATTTCGATAGAGGAAATATTGCCTACTGTCCTTGCATGGTTCGTCCCCCCCCCCAATCCCATTTTTTTATCTACTCTCCTCGTAGTTACGTGTGGTCGTTTGGTTTAAATTTGTTTCGAACTTACTTCCAACATGTTTGTTGCTTATGGAATCAAATAGGAGTCTTGCTAATCTCGTCTACCTAATTTTACGGCTTCTACAGAAATTGTGATGTGAAAAAGAATAGGACAGTGAATCTGGACGCATCGAGCAATCAACATAGAGAAAGGAGTTTTTCAACCCTTTATTAACCAGCTCTAATCAGTGCGGTGAACATTTCTTGTCATTGAGTCCGTCGTCTCTGACTTCGCAGACAAGCACGTTAAACGCTGCTCTACTTTCATCCTAAATTTATATCTGCTGAAAGTACCATGTCTTCAATGCAAACGCCTGTATATAACAATCTCTTATTTTTATTGTTCTAGGAAGCACTTTGTGAAACGAATGATGAGCTCCTTGAAGGTGAACATGATCGTCAGTTGGAATTAGCGGATCAGTTGGATCTTGCCATGGGACACCAACGTGAATTGCTCCGTCAACTTGAAGCGAGTCGCGAAACTGTAGCTGATTACGAGCAGACCATTTCGAAATTTCGTGAAGTGGTCACCCAATTGCAGACTCAGAACACTCAACTCAATCAGTCCCTGGCTAATGCACTTCGCTCCGCATCTTCAGCTAATCTTGCTGCTATGGCAGCGGATCAATCGGCCACTCAAGCCGAGGCCTCTGCTCTCATTCTAGGCAATCCTGTTGGAAGACAAGTGGAGGCTCAAACTGTTGCTAAGGCAAGTGTCTTTTGCTATCCAAATAACCGCTTATTTCGATATTTATGATCTCTAGAAATTAATTTGATGTTGCTTCATTTGTATATCTGTATTGCTCCCCTCCCCTCCCTCCCCCCAGTTACTTCATGAATTTAAATTACGCTCAGCTTTTGGCGGTAAAGCTTTGGCCATGCTATTTAAAATGAACTCAGCCTCGTAAAATTGCTTATGCGCTTTTGAATGGGGGGAATTAATTCCCTTATACCTTTAACTATTTACAATTCCGCATTGTTGTTAAAATGGGCGAAAATTATAATGGGGATAATGCCGAGGCTCACTGACTGAATTTAGCGTTATTGGAGGCTTCTAAGGGTAGAACAGTGCTGGCCTAGTGACAATTAAATTCTCCGACATTTCTTACATTGCCGAAAGTAAAAGTTGACGGGGGTCTCTCAGCAATCGGTGGATTTATCGCAATTGTTTGAGCTGTTTCACAGTTTATCAGCAGTAGTTCGAGCTCTGTCCGCTAAATCTGAAGGTTCTACTTACTTGGACCTTTGTGTTACATTAATTTCCTCCGATCATTCGCCTCATTCTATTAGTCCTTTGCATCTTTGAATTTTCTTTCTCTAGCCGTCTAAAATATCAACAGCTCTATCCGAGTTCATTTATGACCTTGCCAAGCCATCTGATAAACTCCGTTACTGAAAAGTTGTGCAGGTCATTTAAGTGCTTTTTGTCTTGAATTTCTCTCTCTTCAAGGCCCACTTCAATTGTTTTTAAAAATTCTAATCGAACATGATGAGAATCTCTTTATGACTGCTGGCTTTGCAAGTCTCCTTCGTAGTAGATTTAGCCTTTGTAACTTAACGAAGGAACAGTTTAAATGTCTTATTTTCATCTCTGTATTTTGGACAAATCCTTATTTACCAACAAAAATCCCTTTATTGAAACAATTGCAACAAACTCCAATCTTGACACTGCAATAAATGGTCGTTGGTGGGGCTATCCCTGAAATTTTTTACTTTACAATTTATTGTTATTTATAAAATTAGCATACTCATTTATCGGTGCCAAATGGTAGGTTCGTTGCCTTGTGTAGTTTTGAAGTAAGGCCAACCTTTAAACATTTTAATGATAGCTGAAATCTTGGGGTCTTTTGAGGGCTGGTATAATTTCCGAGAGATGGCAATGACCTTCTGGTGCTGTTCGATGATCATTTGACTCTGTTTACTCACCATGATTCATTGAGATTTAGTAAGAAAGTTGTCGGTATTGCGGTGTTGAACAGTTGCGAAGGTGAGTATTTGGAGTATGGCTTTATTTAATCAACTTGATCGGTGTGTCATAGTGAGGCGAAGCTGTATATGTAGATCTACTGGAATTGGATGAATTTGATTTTGAGAGCAGGTAGCTCCCGAACACGTCTTAGGCAGACAAAGTAAAGCTTGAATTTTGCTATCTCAGTGGTAGGTGGGTTTAGGCCGTGTGTTTGGTCACTCCGCTCACTGCTGCCACTGTCAAGCTAAGTTACACGATTGGCGACTCATTTCTTTTTTTAAAATCTGAGTATTCCATCCCGTCATTGCTTAATTTTGACGATTAGTTGACAATTTCAATAGATCTCCGCTCTTATAATAGTCTTCACTTTATTTTTACTCCCTTTACATGCATTTCAAGTGTTTTGACGGATATTTCCCCTCTCTTTAGCTCACTGTATGGGACTGGGGATAATTTATTTTAATGCCGTATCACAAAAAGGCTATTTGTTATTTCTTGAACTTTTTTTATTATATGAATGATTTTTTTGCTTTCTTGGGTCCCTCATTTTATCTCTCACATGTGACTCATTTGATTCAAATCTTATGCATGAATTATCATGGTTGATCCTTACATTCGCATAATTGAAAGTTGTAGATTATGTTTGCTTGTTGCTTTGGTAACAATGCTCCCTTCTTTTTTAACTAAGGCGACGGCTTTGTTCCTCGAGCACTTAATTCTAACTTCATTTCTCAAATGTTTTCTTTAATCGTCTATAGCGCGCAAGCGAGAAAGCTATTTCAGTAAGTAGTAGTTATTACCCCAATTTTATTTTTCTATAAGTAGTTTAAATTCCCCAATTCTCAATCTCATTTTTTAAATCGTTACAGTCCTGTTTTTCACCTTTCACTGTTTTATCCTTTGTTTTCTCCCTAGTTTTTGTTTGTCAAGTTTTATCTGGTCTCTTGTAGTTGATTGAGATGGAACTGCGCAAATTGGATGCTGAACAGGGTATCAGACATGTGAAATGGATTTCCGCTTTCTTGCCGGAGGAATTTAGTCGTCCGGCCGGAGATAATGACGCTATTCTCACTCTTTTGTTGGTCGACCGTCTCATCTTCAAATGCGAACTTCTTTCCACTCAGGTACATCTGAACATTTTTTTTATCTAAATTGATCTCTAAAAGTATGCTGAATATGGTGCTTACTACAGTCAGTTCATTTGTTTAAGGAATGAATTGAGCGAACATAGTACTTTTCGTGTTCTAGCTCATTGAAGAGAGAGAGAGAGAGCAACCTGTGGGACTTTGCAGTTGCTTATTTCGCAACTTGACATTTTTAATGCTTGGTTATATGCATACAAGCATTTCCATTGGTTTTGTTGAGAAAGCACACATCTGTCAGCGTAAATATTTAGAAGTGGTTACATTGACATTTTGAAATTCACGTGTCTGCTTTATTCAATACGATTAAAGGGGTTTCATGTCACCGCCTGAAGATCAAAAGTAGAGAGCGTAATTAGGCTTCTGCAGTACCCTGTAGCTATAGTACTTTTAAAGAAGAGGTTATAAAGATATAAATTCGACTGTAAATGCTGTATTCAGGGGTGGGGTGCCTGTGGTGAACTAATCTCTGAAGTGGAAACCACTGAGTATAATCTATTAGGCAATTAAAATTACAAAGATTCAGAGAACCCCTCAGAAGTGGTACATTTTGACTAAATCCCATCTTAATACTTTCTATCATTTGCAATAGCTTCGACAGACAAGCAATATCATTTTGGCACCATTGAAGTCAATCATGCATAAAGTAAGATTATCAAGTGACTTGCCATTGAATACATGGGTATTGAATTTTGATTCAATTCTGGTTATTTATAAGTATAAAGCAATAGCTATCATTATTACTTGTCAATTACAACGTACTTGGGAAATTTTTCACCCTTCCCCTCCCCCCCCCCCCCCCCCACCCCCTCGAAGTTAGCAGTTCGCAATTACTCCGCGTCAAGTGCCAACAGGCCTACCTCACTTAACGACAATGCAAGGCTTGCGTAGGTTATGGACAATTCGATATTTCAATTGCTCCTGGCTACTTACCAATAAACTGTTGAGCATTTGATTGCAATTTCCGCAACTCTGTTGGGCGATGGGCAGATAGTGGGTTGGCTTTTAGGGTTAAAGTCTAGTTGAGTTGAGTAGGCCTCGAGCACCCCCTAAATGGGATAATGCAAACATTTTTCAATTCTAGTATATCATGAGTAGGTAAAATAGCAATATTGTTTGAGTGGCGGAAACTCAGCATATGCTGTGACTTCTATTTTTTGTTCAATATATTCATGGTTTTTTCTTGTTGATTTGTGCAGGTGAGAAAACGCTACCCACTTCCCAGCTGTATTCGTGGTTTGGGTACTCAGAATGGTTTTCAGTCACCTCTACCGACAGAGTCTGCGCCTGTGAAATTTACAGCCGGCGGAGATGAAATGGACGAGATTGATGTCTTTAAGACCAAAGCTGAGATGGCAAATTTTACTTCATTCCTTATTCTTCTGCTCAACTATTGGCAGGGTCTGCTGCAACAACTCAAGAGGTAAATTCAATTTACACATTTATGGCCTGCATTGGTTGATTTATTTACGACACGCTTATTTTCGTTCTCCTTGTGCGAGGTGTAAAATGCTAATTTAATGCAGCGGGCGTGCTCTTGCTACCTCCTGCAAGATTATCTCTAAAAATGGCTCTTTAGCTAACGACGTAGTCTATCAAACTTGCTCAGTTTAGGTGTGAACTCCCTCAATGGGATAAACTCCAACCACATAGGGGTCTTTTACTACCATACTTTGGACTTGCCTGTCTTCAATATTTCACATCTCATGAATATCAGGAAAGGGCGTTTTGTGGACGAGGCGATCGTGACTGCAATTGTAAATCATTAGTTTCTAAACTGAAACCCAATTCGTCTTCATCCTTCCCGGCAAACATAATATCGCGAGTCATATACTTCATGTCCTAATCGTACTTTATTTAAGCTGACTACGTACGAGGGTGAATCGAAAACTTCTCAGACAAATGCAATATTTTTAAATAAAACAAAAATTGACGAGTTTTTGCTAGTTCGAACTTGTCTTTAGAGCTTCCATAATAATGTACAACTGTTTGATCATTCTATGTAAGGTCAAGGAACAAGACAGGATTCTACGTCATATAGAGCAATCATTTAACTTTACCAACTGTGGTAAAGATGGAAGCAAATGAGGATAATGTTTTTCCTAGCACCGTGTTACTAGAGATGGAACCTGGATCAAGTGTGGCATAAAAATGAAATACCTTGGTCTGTCAAGGTCAAAGCTGAAGTGTCCGTTAAAACGGTCAGAAGGTTAAGGACAGAAAACGGTCAACTCAAGTTATTACTAAGGCGTTTTGAAGAAGTCGAAGACATTCCTTAGTGAGAAACTGAACAATCAATTTTTTCATTATGAAAATGCCCTCGCTCATTCTTCAAAAGCTGCCATGGCCGTGTTGTGCTAATTTCTCTGGGAAACACTTTCACATCCTCCTTTCAGTCCCAACATATCTCCCTCAGATTTTTTGTTTCCAAAACTGAAAGAGCACCTTAAAGCCATTCAGTTTACGTCTTTAGATGAAGCGGAAAAGTGTGCAATTTCATGGTGCCTGAGACAGCTTCCAAAATGCAGCCACGAGGGAATTTACATTGGTTCATATGTTGATAAATGAATGCAATCACGTGGTAAATGGAGCTTGTTGACTCACTCTCGCGAAACTAAGCTAACATTAGGACATTATACCAACGAATCGGTTTGGACAGAGTAACGTCTTGAATCCTAGAAGGACGCACAGGAGTATATTGTTGGCAGAATTTCTCACCATATAGGATAATAATACAACTTTGCTTAACTTATAGAACAACTGTATTTCTTTGCTTGAGTAACAAAAGATAGGTGCAGGTGTGGTTCAACTCTTATGCATTCTATTTTTGTAGATCTTCTAGCTTATCCCAACGTTATTTTGTTTCTTAAATTCTTAAATAATTCTAATTGTATCCCGAAAATGACTAATGTGTCTTATATCTAATTTTAGCTTATGACGTTGGTACGAAAAAATCGTAATCTAAATTTCAAATTTTCTTAAAAATAAATCAAATATTTTTTTTATTTCCCTTCTGTGTTTCTTCTCTCTAGTGTCCTCTCATCCTGCCACGTGAAACATTTCTCCAAGTTGGTCGCCCTCTATAGCGATTTCTCTTACGGTCACGAGGGCATCCTGGACAGTCTTCTCGATCTCTTTAAACGAGATCAACTTGATGACGCTGTTTCTCTGGAAAAACTCATCTCCTCCATCCAATTCTTTGTCAATGTCCACAGGGTTCATGTTGTCCCCGTGATCCAGTCCCCTTCTGAAATTATGAACTCTACTGAAATCATGTCTGCTTTTGCTCGAACTGTCCTTGCAGCTTCCGAAGTTATAACTGTCGATGCATCTTGCTTGGCTGCCTTCATTGGTCAGTCGTTGGATATTGTGGATCCAAAGAGTGAAATCAGTGGAGATGGTATTTTGGGCAAGCTACTCTCCCATCTCGGTCGCCTGGCAGCTTCGATTCGCTCGCAGGCGCGTTCTATTCGTAGAAGGCTTCCTACCAACAGTGAAGCTCAGCCTCTTTCCATCCCAGTCAGTTTATCTTCTTCACTCGACTCCGCTCTGCATAAACTCTTCATCTGTACTTTATGCCTGTATTCCACGGCTAAGAACACCGGGCAAATGGTAGCCACGCAAATGGCAGAGCATTCTGCTTTAGATGCTAGTGCTGTGCTTAGGGACTGTTTGGCTCCAGTGGTGCAGGCGACTCTGTCTGAAGCTGATGTTCCTCTTGGCGGAAATATTTCACCTGATCAGGCTCTGTCTTCTCTGCTTGAAGGTGTTGCTTCTCAGGTTTCTGCCACAGCTACCGCGATGGAGCATGGAGAATATGACTTTGATGGATCGAAGCAACCGAAGGTATGAGCCCATTTCCCCCATCTTTGCCATTTTATTATTAAAATTGTGCAAATCTGTACCAAGAAGTATTTAGGAGTGAAATGGTGAGAGGAATGGAGCATCTTCCTATAGCGGTCGCTACCTGAAGATGAGAGTGCTCTTACATAGAATTTCATTTGCCTCTATTGCCTATGTATTTACATGTGCTCCAATATTAAGTAACGTTGTTACTAGCATAGTTTACTTTCAATTTTTCAGTGACAATTATCCTAATGGCATATAGTGCATTTAATAAAACTGACCATTTCACGTCCTTTGTTCGCTTGGATAAGCAAGCCATAGAATTTCACCTCGTAATTGGGGCAACGCGGTGTTATGATACATTAGGCTCTGGAAATGTGACTAGTTAGCTTTTACATGTTTGTAGTATAGTATAATGCATAGTGTCTGTTATGTTATAGCGCGCTTTTGTTTCACTTAAATTTAGGCCCAAGAGCCAATCCTCCAGCGGGCACTTGCCTTCAGAAATGCCCAATCGGAATTGGAAAGCTACAAGGGGAAATTGGAATTGAAGGACGTTGAAGTTCTAGAGTTGCGTCGTGAGCTCAAGGCGAGGATGGATGATATTTCCGAAATGACTGTCCGCGTAAATATGGCCGAGAAGAAGCTGGAGACATCGGGTCGAGGTAACTTGGAGAAAATTGCCGATTTGGAAGACCGTCTACAGAAGATGAAGAGCCAACGAGAGCAGACTGAAAAGTAAGTAACATCAAATTAACAATCTGCTAATTGTTATTTACCAGTATAACGTTATCAAAGGTAAGTGAAATTAGATCCGTGAAATAATTCAATTTTACTCTTTTGCTACTCGAGGTAGATGAGTAGGCGCTGTTTTTTTTCCTCCAAAGCGACATTTTAAGAAGTCCGTTGAGGACTAAATTCTGTTACTTGGCCTTTTATCAACTCTTTTCATTCGAGTTCTTGTCAGACATAAAATCTGAGGGATTAAGCTCCTGCCGATAGTGTCAGAGCGAGCATTCATATTCAGTTGGTGTCTTTGCGCTTCAGTGTGTTTATTCAAATTCCCTTTGGAGACAGATGTCGACATTATTGGAACTTTTAGCAAGCCAAGAACTTAACTTTGAATTTGTGCAATTTATTTTTTTTCTGTTTCTTTTTCCTTCATCTTTGTCTATATGTATACAAAATCTTTATTTAAATATTGTTATTTTAATAATATTTTCCAATGTCTTGTCAGGGAATTTGGACAAGCTATGGACGGAATGCAAAGCGATCTAGCGAAGATGGAGAAAGAGAATACTGAGTTGAGAGAGATGTTACGAAAGTCAGGTGGATTCAACTTTGGGAAACCAATAAGTAAATGCCAACTTGAAAACACTACATAAGATAAATGTACAAGCGAGTTCTCTTTTCTTGGCTTTTCCTTCCTTCTGCAGGTTCTCTGCTGCACTCATCCGGAGACCTGGATTCGGATGGTAGCGGCACACCAATGAGTCCGATGACTCTAGCTTCAAAACTATCAGCGTATCGTGACAACTCTGCTATGTTGAATGAGGTAATATTTTATTTAATAATTAATCTTCTATCCTAAATTTATCTGATTTGTGTCTTTACTTCCTCTTTTCTAGATGGAAGGCCTTCGTGAAACCGTGCGTTATCTTACCTCAGAGGTTACTAAACTTCGCGGTAGGAAGTTCCATGTACTTTTATTTCTACTTTTATCGTTTAAATTCAAATTTCAGTAGTATGTGTATGTACAGTTTTTTTCTCTCGATGATAGGAAGATGTAATGTCGCTGACTCCACTTAATGTGCCTTATTGCAATCAACGGAAACGGCTTGAAGCATTGGCCGACGATGAGGGGAATTCAGAAAAGGAGAATATGAAATTGCCATCATCACTTAGTTTGACAGAAGTTTCTCGTCGAGTTAATGCTGCAGTGAATAATTACTATCACGTCTTAGCCACTACTCGTCTTATTCGGCTGGCGGGTGATGAAAGTCCAGAAGCTCAGATGGCCCGCGAAAAAGAACGCCTCCTACAGGCTAAACGTGGCCTTGAAAAGGTTCTCACCTTGCTTCTTTTCTATCTCATAATCTTGATCGTGTTCAATAACATGTCCTTGATTCTATATCTTAGGCGCAAGATGACCTGCTGAATTACGCTAAACAGAGACCCGGATATGGCATAGTGAAGGCAGATTTAACTACGTTTACATCCAAACGAACTGCCCATAGATTGGGAATGGACGGTGATCGTCAATTACTTGCTCGCATTACGGTTCCAAACAGTGGTATAGAACAAATCAGGGCCAAAAATCGTGCCATTCGAGTTTCCGTCAATCAATTTCGTGACATTGTTAATGCTCTCGTGGCTAATTTAAACTAGTTTTCATCTCATGTCTACTTTCCACTACTACTTTATTCTTCTTTCACAATGACCATTTTCTCTGGAATTTCGAGGGTATTTTCCTTTGGGGTCGGATTTCGCTTCACTAGAATTAATCCCTCTTCTGCGCCTTTTTAATATTTTGCTCACTTTTAATTTCTCGGAGTGGGAAAAAGACTCGAATTAGGAGGAAAATAACTTGCTTATTCAGTGTATACGCTCAGCTTCCTTAATTTTTTTAGTTAATGGCCTACCTTGAATCCTTTTCACTGAGGTGGTAACATTAACATGCTTCGGCTAGTGATACAGTCGTTTGGTTTACTATTTTGGATCTTCGTAGTTGATAGGACGAAGTTTATGAGAGTAAGTCTAGATTGATAGTATGGAGCTTAACTGTACTTGACAAATAGGCCAAGAATATTAGCAAACTAGCTTTTCAGTGGCGATACGTAGAGCAGAGGAGTATATTGGGCTAAATTTAATGTAATAAGCGATCCGAATGCGCGAATAGCTTTATCTTTTTGATGCAATTGTCCATAATAGCATCTCGGAAGCAAAGCCATAACCTCAAATAACCATTCGTTGGTGGCATTATTACTTGAATACAATGGATGAACTCATTCAGTTAATTAAAACTTTGAATAGCTTAACTCCTAGATTCACCATGGGCTTTATGATTAAGGAGAACTATATTTAAGCCAGCACAAAGAACGATCACTTATGCTCATAAACAAAGCATGGTGAAATAAACACTGTTTTAGCTATAAATAAGGTCAAGGAGAAAAAAATCAGAAAAGTAAACGAATGGTTAGATATGCACCGTTAAAACCATCTGTGATAGAAATTGGATTTTATTAAGCCCCTCGAAAAGTATCACGGATTTTAGTAACGATTCTTGCATCATGTGCTGTTGCGAAAATACTAAGATGTTCAAAATGGAACTTTTTTGAACAATTTCGAAAGAGTTGCATAATTTATTTACGTAAGATGTCAATAAATAAAAAAAACAATTCGATGTAATTTCTAGGATGGCTAATAGTATTTCAACAGGAATTTGACACATGCAGATCTATTCATCAAACATGAAGCTTTTAAGATAACCACCAAAAAAGCTAAGTTTAAAATTATTATGCTTACCTAAGGTTTGAGACATTATCGAGTCTAAAATTTTATTATAAATACGCGCGATATTTTATTTTCTTCTTTGACCTTGTGATTTGCAAGATAGTTATCAGGGTGCCGACTATTATATTGTAAGTCTAATTATCAGCGCATTAAACCTTTTACTCGGTTGTTAAAGCCTGTAATTCATTGGGGTGCTTTTCTTTAAAAATGCCTTGGTTAAAATCTCGAAGTATAACAGAAATGCTTTAATGATAGTTTACTTAATTTAAAAATCTTTTAAAATTGCATCTTTAATAAAAATTGACAGGTTCATCATATTTCCTAGATATTATTGTTAGGGTATTAAGGCAATCGTATTTCGCTTTGTGTCCTGCTGTTCGGTTAATTCTTCTTTTACCTAGATATTTTCCGGATGTCAGATTCTGTTGCTCCAAATGAAGTAATAGCAGATGTAAGGTTGATATCTTCCCTTTTATTACGAATCATAGGTTAACTATGATACCATTGAAAACGACGGCCCAGATTTATTTGACGAAACGGAGGATGAAGGAAATGAATTAGAAGAAGACCAATCACCTAAAAGCCCTGCTAAAGTTATCGATCAAAGCATGAGTGATGAGGCCGAAAGCTGTTTAATCTGTTTTGAGCAGTGGACAACATCTGGACCTCATCGAATATGCTGTCTCAAATGCGGTCATCTTTTTGGCAAGAGTTGCATCACAAAGTGGATCATGTCACATCGACCAAAACAGGGAACTTGTCCCCAATGTAACGCCAAAGCTTCCCTCAAAGATCTCCGGATTCTTTACTGCAAAAAGATTAAGGCTATAGATACAACTGACCTTGATCGAGCTCTACAAGATTTGGACACGGAGAGAAAGATGCGAAGAAAAATTGAATCGGAGCTCTCGGAGTACAAATTTAAGCTTCAACTTGCTTGCTCAGATGCTGAAAATTTACGCAATGAGTTGACCAGTCTTAAGGCTGTTTTCTCTACTTCTGAAATTAATCGGCCGTCCTCATGTTCAATACCCCCAAGTAAAAGGTATGTTGTTTTAGTAAAATCGGACAAATATATCTAATCATAGTATGAGATACTATTAGGTCCATCTCGTTATTGTAAACTCAAGTGGAACTTGTTTGATATTGAACACGCAACTATTTGCCTTGTTATGCGATTTATCTTCTATTTGAAAATTCTTTTATGAAAGTGTATATACTCATTTCTCGCGTATTTGGTGGAAAGGTCAACTAGGTTTAATATTTCGAATTAATGTGGTCAGAATGCCAAGTTTATTCGTCCTCACAGACAGTAAGCTTTACTCCGTTCCAAGATGATTTTTTTTCTTTTGACTATAATATGAACACGAGTTAAATTTTCTGGCCAACGATTTGGTCTGCAAGGTATATTGCTTCTAGTTGAGAAAACGATTGTTTCATTTTCTTCTCCTTTTTAAGGCCACTTATAGCTACTACTACTACTACTCTATTAACCTTCACTGCTTAGTATCTGTCTGTGTCTTTTGGTTATCATTTGTGTTTGAAGAAACCTAGACCGGTTTATACTCTGTGTTTCTTTTCTATTTTAGTTTTTTTTGTGCGATTACTTATCTCTAAAATCTAACTTGACGTCCTTATTCAGTTTTTTATGATCTAGGTTTTTTTCATTTCTTTTAAAATAATTGGGTGAATTTTAAGTCTTCCTTTCTGTGTTCCAAATTAGGTTCAAATATTCCTTTACAATATACTCATTTTCCTTGTTCAGAAGCCCAAGAGTTGAGTGATTAGCAAAGATCACAATTAGAAATGTGGAAGATATATATAGATCATACGGAATAAGAGTTTTTACAGTAGTTTCTGTTATGCAAAGGTTAAATTATGATGTACAGCCAATAAAAGGAAAAATAGGATTGTGTAGACCTGTGAGTCGACCTGTATGCTCGATAAAATTCTCTATTCGCTTTTAGAAGTGCTCAAGTGAAAGATACACCCTTTATTCCCTATTTGTTCTCTACTCACCTTATCTTGAGCATTATGAAGCTATAGTCCTAGGGCAGCATTGCTATTCCTGAGTAGATTTTTTCAATTAGGATTGGTGCTATAACTCATGAGTAATAGTAACCCTCTCTGAAGATCTCATTTCCTGCATTTTCAGACCAAAGACAGTAGATTCGACAACCGGATGCTACAATCTTGTTAAATCTATCATAATCTCTCAGGTCAGCTTCATTCCGTATAATTTTTATCACACTTCTAATTCGGAATAAATAATTGTTTGGGAATTAATTCCTCTTCCAGGTCGGTCAATGTCGTGTAATAGCTTCCTACGACTACATCAACCTCCTTTGTATTTCTCAACCCTCCACTAACCCCCTCTTCAAGGGGTTTGGCATCAAAAAAGTCCACTCAGAAGAAGCCCGACAACTCAAGTACATTCATCTGCATTCTCAACCCATTCGAGATTTAGCCTTCCACCCTGAACAGCAAGATGCCATTATTGCCTCGGCTAGCATGGACAAAACTCTCAAACTGACCAGCCTCCTGGTTGATCAGGTACGTTTTTTTTGCACGCTACACTAAGTGTATGTGGAGTTCCGGGGGGGAGGGGGAGAGAGGAGGGGTTTGAGGGTGTTGAGGTGTTAAGCATTTACTTCACTTGATGTGCGTCTACGAGCATTAACCTCTGACACTTGGCATGCCCGCACATTTGCTACTACATCATTCTCGCGCATATTGATCACAAAATTCTGTTTAATATTGTGCCCATTTGCTAGAATTGATTATTTCCTGTCTAAGCAATATCCATTTAACCAGCTAGAAGTCGAAGTTGCTCATCACTGAACTCCAATAGCCTCCATGGCTTACTGTCATTGCTCCTTTTTTAGTAAACACATGTTGAATAGCTTTGTAAGCTACGATATACAGGATGACTATGACGTTACTTCTTGCTTAATTAAATAATTTTAATAGTAATGTGATAGCAGGACATTTAGTATGAATATTTGCTTGAAATTGTGATTATGTAAGCTTTCGGTTTCGGGGCCTTATACTCATCTGGACTACAATTTGAAATTAGTGACCTTGAGTTCTTCATTTTTAGTTATTAAGGATCTTTGCACTCAAGAAGCTAGTTTTGAGCTTTCTATAGTGTCTACACATCGAGTTGTTCTTAAACATTAGGTGCGTGAATATACTTACTGTGTATTAGTCTAGTAGGGCATCTGCATTCCCTTCCCTACCTCATGCGGACTCCATATTTGGCGGCTTTCTATTTTCTTTACCTAATTGGCAGTTCCTTCTAATCGTTAGTCACTATAATAGTGTAAATGCAACTTGAGACTATGATATGTCAGTCATATTCCATTTGGTGCAACCAGCCTAGTTTTTGTTGGCTCCTATCAAATTTGCTGGGTGGAATGAATAAAGACACGAACTTTTTTGTCTCTTTCATTCTTAACTCCCTTTGTTGAATAGTTTTATCGATTGTGGCACTTTTCATTATCTAAGTTGTATTTTTGATATGGATTTTAGAGACCTCTAGATCCTTTATCCACATGCTTTTAGTCGCATGGCATAACATGGAAATTCGGTTAATACCGATGGAGTTTTTTTATAAACTACTGGTTGACTTCCCTGTAATCGGAACATTACACGTGGAATTTTGTTTTAAGGATGATTCTTGGAATTCTTAGAAAACCGGAACTTAGAAACTGGTGTGATATGAATACGCTGAGACCAAATGTGCCTGACCACCAAATATGACCAAAAAATGGAATTTATAAGATAATCTCTCAACTTGATAAATAAAAAGGACACGACTACAGCAAAATTAGCAGACAACTGATGGTACAACAACAATTTATGTATGCGCGTTGATTTGAAATTTTTTAGAAAATGTCCCTTAGTAAGGTCAAATAATTACTCATTAAAGTCCCTGGCTCACCTTTTTAATAGTAGCATAAATCATGCCCACTTCTATATGCTTCCCTATCTTGCATTGAATTCGGAGGGGTTTCTTATTTGTCAACACATTTTAAACTTCCCCCTCTCTCTCTCCCACGCACACACACACACACACAATAGGTTGTGCAAACATACCAATGTGCAGCACCGATCTGGAGTTGTTGTTGGGGCTCTCCCAGTCCCAATTACCTCTTTGCCGGATGTGGCAATGGTTCTGTGTACCTCTTCGATATCCGCATCACCTCTCGGCCCGTCTCCATGTTTCCAGTCGCCCCTTCCTCAATGGCACCCGTTATTGCCCTCCAATATATTCCTCCCGACCAAAATAATACCTCCTTTCCATCTGGTGGTCTTCTCGCTGGTCAACTTAATCAGGTCAATTTACAATTTGTTATTTAAACTATTTGGGATGCATTGACAATATTCACCCGCCCGCTCATGTTGAGAACATGGGCTTATTCAATTTCAAGCTCATTTGGTATGCAATTTTCTACATTTTGGGTAGATAAGCATAATGATGCCTTACTTCTGAATAACTCGAATTCTGCCGCCTTCTTTGCTAACCGCTCTCAACCAGCTT
This sequence comes from Rodentolepis nana, assembly GCA_900617975.1. NCBI lineage: Eukaryota > Metazoa > Platyhelminthes > Cestoda > Cyclophyllidea > Hymenolepididae > Rodentolepis > Rodentolepis nana. The sequence continues at coordinate 32,563 of UZAE01000021.1, read as the reverse complement.
GGTTGGTCATTCTGTTCATTGGGGGTTTAGTAAGTCTTTCGCACACCCCAGGCTTAGTCAAATTTTAATATTTGATTCCTCAATCCCTAAGCGTAATCCGTGCCCGCGACAGTCATAGCTTTTGACTGGTTAAGTGGCCAGTCATGCCACCTTGGGACATCTGCTGCTCATATGGCTGAAAATTACTATGATAGGCCTTTAACTTGATAGAATTAACTTTTTCACTGATCCATTTTTGATAGTATCCACTCTGGGTTTAACTTAACATACTGAAGGCAAAACCTAGAACAGTAGATTTAACTATATACTGCCTAAATGAATAAAAAGTTGGTCTATTCATGGCGTTGGATTGCCCCAAATAGATGTGCCACTGATATGAAATTTATTTTCTTCCTCCAATCTTAACTTTGCTCCTTGGACTGCCTGTAGCGCATTTGCTCCTATCTTTGAATTAGGTCCTAAAGTAGCCACTCAAATGGTGAGAAAATTGACCAGCTGACTAACCATCTGTGGGCACGTTTTGAGATCATGCAATATGAAATATGCTACTTTAGTCGCTAATTAATTGTTATGTAAACCTTGGAACACAACAATCTCATAAAAGACATTTTGTGGACACTAACAATTGACCAACTTCTTTCCTCCTAAAGATGGCTTTCCTCGAGGAGACTTTAACTTCCACTGATACAACCACTGATGAAGACCGAGAATACCGAAGTTATCCCTTGCCCCTAGATGGTTCCTTAGTATCTCTTTCAAGCCTTCACGATGAACGAGGGCTCTTCTTGGCCTCCTATCGACCCTCTACTCGCATACCACGTGTTCGACATCTCTGTACACGGCTCACGAGTCTTGGGAATGCAACATCGCCGTCGTCGACATCACAACAGACAACAGGCCATGGGTACGATTGTACATCTGTCGCGAGTCTCTATGGTGGTACTCAAATGAAGATGCTCGCCAGAGCTCAGCTTTTTAGACAGGAGCAATCTGGCCGTGCGTTTTGTTCCCTTTTATGTCCCTATTAGCATTCATTTGTGTTTTGAGGTATTTGTCATCACTGTAGAACTGTATGGGACGTTTGGGATACGTTTTATATTACAATATGTGGTTGTTTTTCATCTTGGCACAATGCCTACTTCTGTTTCAATCTGCATTGGAATGCGCTTGTCTTTATTTAAGTTCCCTGCCTTCTCGAGCGTCCAATGTACACACCCATGTTGGTATTTGCTGTGGCAAGTGCTATCTATTGAGCTGGCGAGATCGGTACTCTCTACTTCCTCATTAATGATGTCATTGCTGACTTGTGGTAGCCTTTCAGTCCTCTTCCTAACTTAAATGAACACCTACTTAAGCGTTATAATGAAAGGTAATTGAATAAAAACATGATTACTTGCTTAAACATCTAATTCTAATATTCAAAGTGACTAAGATTCAATTAAACACTTTTCGGATGTTATTTATTTCCTCCTTCTATTCCATTTTAGCACTCTGTTCGTGCTCTTATTTTCGAGTGCCCCATAAGTCTTTTTATTAATTTTGTGTTCTGGTTTTGAAAAGAAATCTGTAATACTTCGAACTACACCAGAATGTTGTTGCAAACGTATGCCCTCCACTGTCTAACTTTAAACTTGAAGGCATATCGGATACGAAGGAGTAAAGTATTCCGCAAATCCTATCTTCAGCTCTTTTTTTCTATCAGAAATCCTCGCGGTATCCGGTGACGATGACGCAGGTGGAGCTCTGATCTGGGATTGTGGTAGCAGCACTCGTACACAGACCCTCAGCGTGACCAACGGTTCTGCTCCAGTCATCGATGTCTGTGCCTTCAACAGTGGCAACAATCTGGCCCTCCTTACAGAGCGCCAAGTTGATATCTTTAAGCTTTCTCCTCCATTATGTACAGCTTAATGACCCTATTTGTATGTCTTTTTTAGTGCCTGATATATTTCATACACTCATATTTATTCAATACTCTAAATAAATTTAAGGAGACTCCGGCTGCGATGTAAAATATAATTTGTGCTCCATGACTCTTCTTCCCCATTCTGAGTAGCTTAAAGCATGGAAAAGCTCTAAATTGGGGGATGCTAGTGCTATGTTGTGAAGAGAATCTAATCAACTGCTATTTCCAACCGCCGGACATAGCAGAGTGGGTAACCGAATGGTTTATTAGAGAAAGTGCAGTAGCCCTAAGATATCAAGATGAAAAACTAGTGTTCATGTCGAGGAGCAAAGCTCATAAATGAGCTGGTTGACATTTTAAGAAATGGATAAATTACATAAAAATCACTGAATGAATCGTATCCTCAACTATGTAAGTAGCTCTTAGCTCATATTGTGTCGAATGATGACAGGAACTAGACGTCTTGAACAGAATTCATTGCTCGGTCGTAGGACCTGCCAATTACATTTGTCCGTGGCCAAATATGAGAACGAAGTATTCTTTCCATTTCATTACTCGTTCACCGAGTGGGTAATCAATCCTGTGTATTATGAAGCTGATGTACTTTATTAATGAGGAATTCGTCATATGAGCTATAAGTCATCTTTCCTCTTTCTTAGAGCCCTTTAGCATTATCAACTGAGTTATACTCGTGGATACTTATTATTAAGCTTTTAGCAAACTCAATGGATTCTAGCTATCGAAGATTAGAAAATCAAATAAACCCAGCACTACTTTATTTGTTTATTTTACTCAAAACCTGCTTAAATGTCATCAGCAATCTAGCATTGTAGCATTTTTCAAGGTTTCATGAAATATGAGTTTTACATGCTCAACGTTTATCCCTCATTTCATTCATTGATGAACAAATTCACTGCTTAAAAATGCACTTCCGGGTTTAAAAATCATGTATCGTTCTGACATATCAACTAAGCGATCAACCGCTAAAAATGGGATTAGAATTACAATTTATGAATGTTACCTAGAGTAAGGAAATACAAAACTGATATCATCCTAATGAAGAAAGAATGAAACTTTCAAGTATAAAGACCCTTAACTGTAATTGTATAGAATTTCCTGGTATCTACCCAGGAAACCACCACTTTATATCTAAAGTTATCTTCTCGAAACTAAAGCTTACCTTGATTTGACCTTTCAGTTAAATAAACTAAATAATGTGAGACCAACCACCGAATGATACAAAAAAGAATATGAGGTCTCAAAAGGTTTTATAAATGGAATAAATTGGCCAGGTGCTAAATGAAAATCCGACCATCTTGGACGGAGAGGGCGAGACTAGAGAAATGCACTCTACTGTTTACTTATTAGTAGAGTTAGGATCGAGGGTTGATACATCTGGTGGAAGCGTGAACATTCACCTCCAGAGTATCACACAGAGTAGGTGTCCAAGGAAGGCAATTGAGGTATTTGCACCAAGTACAGCTAGTTAGTGGCCACTTGACAAAGACCACCAAAAGGAGTAAAAAGAGAGCACACCACGTCACCAGACAGGCAATGATGACCTTGACCTTTCGGCGACGCATTCGACAGTAGAGTTCCTGGAGTTTGCGCTGATAAATTTCGTGGTCGGCATCGCCAACATTGGCTTGATCGCTCAAAGTTGAAACCCTCGTGATTGCGAGCTGATTTTTGCTACCATAACCGAGGTAGGGCACGAATACGTAGGCTAGTAGGACGCCGGATATGAAACCGGAGATATGGGCACAATTGTCTAACCAAGGTAGAAAACCAATGAAGAAACCGACCACTAGGTAGACCACTTGTTTGATTATTACTGACCAAGGAGAGACAAATATGTCTATTGTCTGCAGGGAGTCCATTAGACTTACTCCAAATAGAGCGAAGTGAGCGCCCATCGGCCCTGTGTGAACCTAGGATAAGTGAACCGAAAATGAGACTCTTATAATTAATTTAAGAGAATCCAATGTGGCCATATGTTTACTCTAAAAGCGGCAAGAAAATTCGTTGCTCGAGCAACAAAAAATGGATAGAAGCTTCCACTATTGAATCCTGTGCATTAATAATAATAAAGATATGTTGAAAATGTGGAATCTAGCCCACAGGGTCTAACAACATGGTAAACTTCCATTGAGACAAGTCGACCCGAGTACGTTATCAGGGGTATTACGCTTGAGTTTAATCAAACAAAACCAAGTTAACCAAATAGGCAAATATTTGACATAGCCAATGCGGTATCGCACTCCAGGTCTCAATGATGGAACACATAACAAACTTCCTATGAGACATGAGAACCTAAATATGATTGATCCCCCCCCCCTATGGCCTTAAGTTTGTCTAATTGTTAACTTATTTATATATTTCAAATGACAGGCGTTTTGATAGCTATCATTAGCCCTCTAGCTGGCCAAAACCAGATGTGTTCCCTAGAGTATTATGGAGCTTAATACGTAGTTCCAAATGCATTACAGGAGTCCCACTTGTAGGAGATCCTAATATTTTATATACATATACACATATATATTGCTAAGAATAGCATTTAGAGCAGAAACTCTAAACTTGTACAATTCCGCACATATTGTAATTGGTCAAGATACGAAACGGAACATAAACCCTCTACTAGTGTACATTTCCAATAAGAAGTTCTCAGATTTACGCTTAACAGAACTTGCTAGGCTTAAATATCTCAAGCCAATAGGATCTTAGGAACAAGAAACTGTATTAGAAGTCTTTTCCTAATCATTCCAAACATTAGGAACTACGTATCTCCTTGCGTAATTTCAATCAGGGTTACGAAATTGAAAGTGAAGAAAATGTAACACCATGTACATGGAAGACATTTTTTCGTTGATTTCACTGCATTCTTTATATCGACTTTGAGAAGTTAATGAAAATTCCACAAATGAGTTTTATTTTTCGTTAGATCAGAGTTCACTTCAGATCGATTAGCCTCGCGTACCACTTTTTACCAGAGGGAGCTGACAACTCTTTTCGCCAAGCGTTTTAGGGCTCTTTACTTTTAGTAGAGAGAGGTGTGCGATAGACTTACCTCCACGTGGTGCACCCTGGGCAAAGTATACTCATACGACAAAAAAGTCTATCAATCCGGCAGTTGGCTTCTGACTTCAAACTACCATCACCCCACTGTATGTCATATTCGACCCCTTCCACAGTGCTCATCTTACCTTTTCTCTGCCTTAATGTCTATCTATCTATCTGTCTGTCTCTTTAAAACATCTGTGATCCATTAGTCTGCCCCCCCCCCTCTCGACTTGTTGTCACTGATGTTCCTTCTCCTCTCTGTGAAGCCCGAAGTCAGCTAAAGGGCTAATGATGACTATCAAAACGCCTGACATGTAAAATAAATAAAAACTTTTAGTAGACTAAAATCTGAACATTACATTAACGACTCTATAGAGAAATTACCCTTTATTGCAGTCTACTGACCAATCAGCTCAGGAACCTAGGTGTCATAAATCATTAAGCTCAAACTTTGGAACTTTGCAATACGTATAATGTAATTAAGAAATGAATGAGCACCCTGAAAATTGGAAACTTGGATTAAGCAAGATCAGGTGACGGTGTCATCGCCATCTCCACGTTACAGGATTGTTTGCTTAAGCTAAAAGTTGCCGCTGACAGATGAAATAGGGTTCCCTGAATGCCCTTACATTTATTCTGTCCTTTTCATTTGGAAATCGAGTCAAATATTTTCAGTGCCTTTGGACTCGGGCCATATGCCGCCTCGTGTCTTACAGGCAGGACCATCGACTATTACATTTGTATACTCATGAATAAAGAAGTATGACCACTAATGGAGAAGTCGCCACCGCAACTAATGCTAAAGCAGGTAGACAATTACCTACAGCTTAATTGATTACAAAGAGGTTCATTTTCTTCCAAGTAAGCAATGCTTGGTTTGAGCTAAAGATTTCTATCTCTTTTTCTGAGGTCTGAACTTACATGATAGGGCAACATGATTCCAGAAGCGAGACCAGAGAAGCACCCAGAGAGCACGAAAATAGCCGCGATCCGCACACAGCCCAACAACTTTTCCAGGTGGCGCATCACGGTGAGTTGGATAAACAAACTCACAGCCAAATGCAGGATTCTAGAAAGGAAAGGGAATAGAAGAAAATCAAACACACTCTGCAAAAGGAGTGTGAAAAGTACTGACCTTGACTTATTTTCTTCTTTAAGCACTATTGACAATCTATTTCACTCCACATAAATGTGAAATTAAACTTTCATCTTTAGCACCCTAAGTTAACGGGGAAACGGCATACATTTGGAGAATAAGTTAATTAATTGCACAAATATGGCAATCGGAAAGCGTTGACTGGAAACCCAGCCCAATAATAAATAGACGTACGAATTCTATTTGACTGAAATCGTATGAACTCTGTTGTTCACAGCGTCTTCGCTAGTCACATTTACCTATTCACAACCACGAACATGGACTCACTCGAAAACTCAAGAATCAAATCATGGGAATATGGACAGGATTACTCAAAATGATTTTCACATCTTAAAATTTTAGGTCCCTTTAAGTATTTATTAAACGCATTTTATTCAAGATAACTTTATGTAAGATTTTGAAAAAAATATCGGTTTCTCACCCAACGTGTAAAAAAAGCGAAATGAATATCCGTGACAATTGGTCTGGAACATCCGGAAAGATGAACGGGATCATTCCGCAGATCTGGCGTAAGCAACTAACCTAAAGCATAGAAAAAATTATCAATGTTAAGCAAATTTGACAAGCGTTGCTACCCCTATGTCCAAAATGGGGAAAAAGAACAAACACTGAGACCTCTTGTGAGAGGGAAGCAAAAGGGGAGTGCAAAGCCTTCAGTAAAAAAACAAAATCAAATGCAGCTCTTCAAGTAGTAAGACGCACGCTGAAGGTTCACGATAGAGCATTGAAATTGGATTAGTGGAGTGCTTGCAAAAGGGAAAGCCATGATCATACAGTAAAGAAGAGACCATTGTATTACAAATGGAAACATCTTTAACGACCTCGAATGACTAGCATCTGAACATTCCAAGTGTTAGAAGTGTTAAACTATCCCAAATTTGACATTCAGGGGCTGCTATTGGCTACTCTTCCAGAGACTTTCAAGGTAACGCAACAGAAATCACAATTTCGGCAAATATTTTTAATTTCGCACCCAACAAACCTTGTACTACTACAGCCTTTCTTTCAACAAGTGCTAGACATGAAAAGCATATTAAATGAGCAATAACTTGCCTGCGAGCAGAGCCGAGCTTCACTATGAAAGTGGCCATTGAGAAATGAACAGTGCGAAGGTGTTGTGATGATGCATTCACCCTTAAGTCCAACACAGCAGGGTCGAGCTATCACCTCGCATTCCATGTGCGGTGCAAATCCCGCCAAAGCCGACGAGTTGATCGGTCGGGTGCATATCTGATAAAAAGTAAAAATCATCGTTAATCGATAGGATAGATGTCAATGGTTAGTAATATAACAAGAAAATACATTTAATGTAGGTTGAACGATAATACTGGATAGAATCCATAAAATCTAATAAAGGATACTCTGTTTAATATTGTTTGCACATTACTTGATAATCGAGAAGCAATTGATCTTGACAAACCAAAGTAACATGCAGCTCTCTAGTGAGTCTGAACAATAGCAGCCTCAGTGGGTTGTTTAATTACAAACAGTGCTGGTTCCAAGACCACGAAATTCTAAATAGTCTTATTGATATATATATATATATATATATATATATATATATATATATATATATATATATATATATATAGAGCGTAAAGAGGGCTCAAATAGAGATTAGAAGATAGAATGGTAGAGATGGAGAATAATGCGTTAATAATATCCTAGTCTAAAACAAGACGATATGACATCTATGAATCAATGAAAATTGATTTAAGAGGCGCCAAGCGACAATTTATGATACTCCGAAAGTAACTATTTGGATAAAAATGGGTATTTTTATCCAGGAAAAGTTATGCTAACAATTCGTTGTCAATAGTTTAAAACATTTGCCTATTGATTAAATGTTCAAAATTAAGGGTTCGTTGGACCTACAAAATACTCGAGCGAAGTTTGGCATTGAGCCAATTACGTATTATTGTTATTTCTGAGGTGTGTGCCCACATAAATAAACCCAAAATAAATATAATGTTTGTGAATCGTGAGATTGGGCGATATTCCTAAAGTTAGGTTGGGAAAGAAACAAAATAGAAGTTGGTTAGGACCAGAATAAAGAGCATATAAAGAAAAAAACTTAAAACTTACCCACCAATTCATGGTTACCTAATCTGCCTCGATGGGACTGAGTGACTTCAAATAGTATGACCGACCGACCTCTTTAAATGACCGGTTAATCAGTATTAGACGTCATGAGTAAGAATTCGATTAGTAATTCAGGGAATTTGTCATTAAATATGCAATTAACGAACCGAATGAAACAAAACAAATGAAGGAAGACTCGATGTAACCTTGGCTTTCTTTGTAATCAATTTTCTGATCGTACTCCTCATCCCTTATTAGGCTTTTCTATTACTAACGATTTCATTTGCTTTCTAACAAAGAAAATTTGTCCTTTTATGCTTTGCTATGGGTTATAATAATAAAAAAAGTGTGCAATGTAAACATTCTAAAAGAATATAGCCTCCAAAACAATTGTTTGCTTGCATTCTAAAGTGAACACAAATGTGAATTATTCACAATGCTGATGAACAATGGTACAAGAGTACTTGCTATCCACAAAAACATGCAAATTAAACAAAAAAGCAACTAGAGCTGGGAGGAGCGCCCCTAACCTTCATACAAAAGTGCTTCTGAGCAAACCAATTCAAGATTCAACTGGTTTAGATGTATGAAAAGAACTTCTTCTATGAAGTGAGTTTATTTGCGGAAATTAAGTCAAAAAAAACAAAACTAACCAAATACTTGACCTACTAAATTGAGTTAGTTTCAAACCCGTGATTGAATGGACTCAAAGCATTGAGAGATACTTCTTTGAGAAAAAAATAGGGAGAAAACACAGATGATTGAAAAGTAGAATTTTTAAAAATTCATTGAGTAAGATTTGAAAAATAATTAGTGAAATGAAGAAAGGCCAAAATCGGTAGTACTACCAATTTGACACCAATAATTTGATGACAGATTTCCTGAACAGAAGGAAGCTCGTTATTAAATTTGTTAGCCTCAAGGATCAGGAACTATAAATGTTGCCGGCCTAACCCTTAAATTAGCTCAGTCATCGATTTGATTTGGGTTTCAATAGCCTTCATTCTGCGGGTGATTCATTAATCAAAAGAACGTCGAATTGCTTAACATTTCTCCAAAATTCCAAGTATTGCCAGTGTTTTGGGAATACCATCCAAAGATAACAAGCAATACAAAAAAGTAAAAAATGAAGCAATGAGGAAATTTGATCCAGAATGTCAAACGTATATGATTGGATTCGTTAATGTGGACCATGCTTCCATGTTAGCTGAAGCAGAAATATGAGAAAAATTGATGGGGCAGGATATCGAAGATCCGGTTTGTACAATATTGACTTTAGAGAAGTTCACGTTAATTTAACTTCTTAATCAGGGGTGTGCGATAGACTTACCTCCACATGGTGCACCCTGGGCAACATATACTTATACGGCAAAGAAGTCTATCAACTGGCAGTTGACTTCTCACTTCAAACCACCATCACCCCACTATATGTCGAATTCGACCACTTCAACAGTACTCATCTCACCTTTTCCCTGCCTTAATATTTGTCTCTTTTACATCTGTAAATCACTCTTCTGTTCCCCACCCCTCGACTTCCTGTTACTTTGATGTTCCTTCCCCAGTGAAGCCCGAAGTCAGCTAAAGGACTAATAATAACTATCAAAACGCCTGCCATTTGAAATAAATTAATTTCTCAATCATCCCTTGGACTGGTGCAAGCTGTTCTAACAACGTGCAAATGCATATTGACCAGTTATTTAATCATGATCTTCAGTCGTGAAACTTAGAATTACGTTTATTCTCTCCGAATTTCCAATGGCAGTGATATCAGCATGAGATCTGATGTAGACAGGGTTTCAGCCTTTATACCTTTAAAGACAAACTGGTCCATTACTATTGACATTGAGGAAGTAGGAAAATGATAAGATGCATAAACCACCCCCAAGTAAAGCAAGACAAGAACCGATTGAATTCGAATAGGTGGTAAAAATTATTCCAAAATTCACCAAGCAATAAAATGTAAGACAAGACAGGAAGCTACTCTATAAATACAGCAGAATTTAGAAATAAACTTCAAATTCCTTCCTGCACATTCATGTGCACGTTAGTGACATTAAACAAATTCTCTCTCTGCCAGGCAATAAATAAAATCACTAATAACTTCATTATGCGTTTGATTAATTAGTGTGCCTACGACTCAACGTGAAATAGACTGTTTAAGATTGCTAGCATTTGCGTTTGTGATTATAATACGTACACGTTTCCACACGTACTGGCCATTCAGTGACATCTGTGGAGGACCAACCAAAAGGTCCGGTGGAACGAGGTTCTGCGCAGAAATCCGGATCCAACCCGCACACTGGGCCGATTAAGGGTGGTGGACGCACAGCTGTCGCCAACCGTTCTGTGTTTTCCGAGTTTAAATAGATTTGACCATCGAATAGAGGTTCAGCCAGAAGTACTGGAGTATTATCTGAGTTGTGCAACCACGTTGATGTGCTTCGAGAACAGAATAGGCGACTGGCTTGATAGCAAGTTCCATCCTTCATATTTATACAACATCCACTTCTATAACGATTAATAGAAGATATCTTTACACTGGGAAGTTGGGAATGCCTAACTTGCAATGCTTACTATACTGCATTATAACAAAGGGACAATGAGTTTTTTAACAACTGTCAGTAAAGTTACTAATGAAAACAAGTGTTTTTCTCAACTATGTGTACATTTTGTCGAAATTGAGCCGATAATTTATTTTTCAAAATCGCTGATATAAACAAGCATTAAACGACTAAGACAAAAATATGATAAAAAAGGCTTATCGCATAGCGTGTGCCAAACAAAGCGGTATTTTTTAATTGAAAGTAACCAAAAGGGCAGACATAGCACTTTCATAAGAGAATAGTAGACAATAAACTGACTGCAGATTGCGAAACAATGAATCTCGCTTTATCGTTCAAATTAATTTTAAAATCATTAAATTTTCGAATAAAAATTAATAACTTGAGAACTAAAAAGTCTTCACCCATATTAAGAAATATTTGATCTGATATGAAAAATTCGAGAAAATTGATACGATGTAACTCACTTTCTATCCCAATTTTTTTGAGCTTCAACAACCACCTTATTTAGGGTTTCATCCACTCGCATACATGGTGAAAAACGAGCTCCCATTCGAACTAAATCAGCTTTTTGGGGTCCAATCCAAATATTCTCATCTTGAACTCGACAAACATTCTCGATATCCAGCGAAGGCATCATTAGCTGCTTCGTCACAATATGCTCCAAGTTTATTCCAATTGGTGCAAAACCATAGCCAATACACGCGAAGATTGTAACCAAGACATGAATAAAACATACCATGTAAGTGAAATAGGGTCTACAATCAATGACAAACCAGTTATGGGCAGAATTGGAAGACATATATCAATTTAATCAATTGAAACTCACCTGTAATCTAACATACCGTCATCCACTTGGCGATAGATTTCATCCGTCGGTTTGGATTTTTTAAAGTACTGTCCTAGAAACTTGAACCTTCTGCCTAGCCTTCCATTGCATGTTTCCTTATTGCTTTGAGAATTATGAGGTTTACTGAGCATGAGGGGCGAAAGGGGAGATGATGTGTCTCTGGGGTAACGGATAAAGTAAGGAGTGCCAGCAGCTTCAACTGCTGAGGTCTGAATAGCAGGAATTTGATTGTCTAAAGTCGTGTTAACACCCTCAAGTTCTTCCATTTCAACAGAATCAAGGTTAAGAGGAGGAGGACGAAGCATTGAGAGACGAGAAACAACCGGCTTATCCAACTCAACCTGTAAGAGGATACACGCGTCTAAAGCAGCAATATCTTTAGGAACATCAGCCAATCTAACTTCAAAATCCTCTTCAATGTCCCCAAAACCATCAATTTGATCAGGGGTCTTGGAGATCTGGGAGGTAGGAGTAGAGGGGAAGAATATTCGACGTCCCTGAATGGGACAATCGACCGGTCTGGCAATTGGAGCCTTCGAATGTGAAGAGACATGTAATTCAATACAACTTTGGGATCTTGAAGTTAATTTTTCTGGGATATTTTTAGATGGCTCTGAGAGTAATTTACATTTGTAGGTGGAGTAGAATCTTGAAGAAGCCCCTTTGTCCTCATGACGATCGAAAAGTGTAGTGGAATCTCGACAGACAGAATTGCATTCAAGAGACTCATTTCCAACCGGAGAGGAAACAATTTTGCCGGCAGGTAGTTTCCACACCGCAGATTCGCAGACTGACATCTAGGTTACATAATAATAGTAATAATAAAACATTGAAGAAACTAATTAATTTAAGGTGCCAGCCTACAATGCAACAAGACATTCATCCAATAAAATTCAATACAGGTATTAGCAAGAACAAATCGTGTTAGAGGAGGATGGGAAGTGCTCTTAACCGCGCATTAAACCAAAAAATCAAATAAATTGCAAAATAGTAATGAGAGCGCACCCTTTGAAGTTCAAGAGTACCATTGCATGATTTCGCATTTTTGCGACGTCTTCGAACAGTTGTATCTATGACTAAATTGCTCAGAGTTCGCAAAGCATTATTCCGATAAGCAGCAACACCGAATGGAGAAAACGGAGCAGGTGTTCCTAACTGAGTCATTAGGCTAACCTTCATACCAATAAAAACATGGAAAATACAATTGAATTAAATAAATGAAAAGGCAGTTTGTACAAAACATACCTGCCGGCGAAGGGATTCGCTGTGAGGAGGATCAGGCACCGTGTCTAGTGGAGCGAAATCATCACAGGATTTTCCCTGTAAATAAAAATAAAAAGCGACATTAATTACATCAATAAAAATAGATGGAAAATGCAAAATGAAATGTCATACCAATTTGTCAACTTTGATCTTTCCATACTTTTTCAAATTATACCGCAGGCGTCTAGAGTTCCAATCTTCATTAGCATTAACAAATCCGTTTATTAATAGGCCGACGGCCTTTTCTTTTAAGGAATTGTGTGTTGTAGCTCTATTAAGTTTGTGAATCAAAAAAAAATCAACAAGAACACACTTTGAACGTTCACTTTGTGGTGAAATGCGCTTTGAAATTTCCTCGGGATTTTCCATTATATAAGTATTTTTAGTGATTTCATTCGCATATTACCCGACTTGATAAACCAGAAATGGCTGCATTTATTTTTGAGGTCATAGTGTCTCACTGAAAGGTATTTGGATCTAAATGATGCTAAGGTTTGAGTGTAATTTATTTATCTGAAAAGAATCTGAGCATTTCAATTATGTTTGCATTTAATGCTGTCTTTTTGAATGGAGTAACGGCAATAAATATTCATTGCTTACTCATAAAAGAAAAGAAAAAACCATTACCACGTACGATCATAATATTTCACGAAATAATTGAAGTAAATCGTTGCATTAATTTAAGCAATTTATGAACAGTATGTGAGCGAAGACTACATTTCAATCTTCACCTTTTAGGAGACTGTGAACAAAGAGTTCATATTAAAAATAAGAGAAATATGATAAATTTGATTCAGTTCGACCCATTAATCAAATCTTATGATTCGATCGACAAAATTAATGTTAAGATTCTTGTAAATTACGGCTTATGCACTGCACTTTTAATGGCAACGTAATTATCTAGATGACCTGAATGTGCTTCCTCGTTTAAAATCCGACTGATATATAATTATGCATAATTTTTTATGTATAAATTACTATTGTAACAGTTTATTGTTTCACATATAGAAATATATATACGTAAAATTTAATTAATTCAACTATCACTTTGCATATAGCAGCATTTAGGGAAAATGTAAACAGTAATAGAAATGTACCTTTAAACTTGAAAAGGGTATTGAATTTCCCAATCCTGACCAATGAGAATGAAAAATATTTCGTTAGTTAATCAATAACTAACAAATAATTAGACGAACGTATTATGTCTGTGAATATTACCAACAACGAGCACTCTCATTGTTTCAGGTTCTCCACACCGATTTTCACGGCGAAGTCAAAAGATTCTGTGTGAATTCCCTGAATTAACATTAATGTACTTCCAAATATGGAGACTCAAACTTAATAAACCCCAATGCATTAAATGTGCTATATGTTTAGTAGTTCAATACAAGCTTATTTAGTTATGCGTCAATTAATGCTTTAGAGCTGTTAACGTAGTACCTTCAAACTGTTTGTTTGTTACGTGTACACAAAATCAATTTGTGCACAAAGAGTTTTGTATTGTACATAAGCGTATTCAAATTCGTATTCAAATATTTAGGCGAACACTGCTAATTGGAACAGTGACTTTTATTGAATAATAGAATGTCGGCATAATAATTTTTACCGAGCATCATCAAAGAAGTTATGTATGTTGCAATATCTTTACGAAGCTGTCAGAAAGCCACTTCAATGTATTTACTAACAAATCTTATTTCATAGACAAATTTTTATTCATAAGACATCAGTCAGGTCTATATGTTAATTGCTTTGTCCCAAGCACGCACATGAATCCTTGTGTCAGCTACTGGAAATGTATTCTAATTCCCATTAATGGCAAATTCAATGAAAGATAATTTCTTGTTAGTTAGCTAGATTTAAGTGAATTACTGAACAGTAAAATGAAGTACATGCAGATATCGATGTTTACACTCCCATCAAATTATTATAATAAGCGCCAGTCCTCAAGGAAAAAAAATTAAACGTAAAAAATTTCGAAACGTTAGGTTTGTTGTTCTAAATTGCAAAAGTTATCCGTACTATGCTGTTCAAACGCATCAACTATGAAAACAAAATAATAGCATCAAGTTGATTAAGGGTGGAAAGATTTTCTGTTTATATGTCGATTCAGAAACATTACATTTCTTTCCTCTATCTTATACGTCGATTTTTTAATGAGTAGTGACAGTCTTTCTTTAATGAACAGAAAATATCTTTAAATAAAGTAATCTTTCAGCATTATTTATGGAATTATATTTAACAAAGACGCAATTAATATAATCTCTTAATTAATCAAGAATATTTATTTATATCAAATGACAGGCGTCTTGATGGTTATCATTAGCCCATTAGTTGACTTCAGGCTTCATAGAGGAGAAGGAACATCAAATTGAAAAAAGTCGAGAATATTATTATTGCTCTTTGAAGCACCGGTAACAAGGATTACTGAAACGTTGAAATTGAATTGCCATAATAAAATGTAAGCTTGAATAGTAGAATCAGTAATTTAAAGTAAAAATATCAAATAATTGGGCAATGCCACAGATTAATCATGTATCTGCCTATAAGGAATGCAAATAATTAGAAGTGATCCCTAACTATTGTTTAAAAGATCAGCCATATTTAAAGTAAATGGTTTCCTTTTAAATCATTTCCAATTTAGATTTAATATCCCCAAATTTAAAATTTATGGGAGTTGAATATTTCGGCATACTGAATAAATGACTAAGATCGAAAACGCCAAGTTTCCCGTCTAAAATAATAAGAATTTAAATAATCTTTCTTAAGTATAATAATTAAATTTAGTGAAAACATATATTCAATTTTTAGATTTTATTATTGTCAAGTAAAATTCCAATGTACCGTAGAGTCTATTTGACGTTTTTCAAAATATATCTAATTATGTATGCAATAACTGGGCTGAATAAAATTATCCTTTTTAAAATTTATGAAATTCATTAGTACCCCAAGTACAACTTGATAGTCATATGCATCACTTTAACAATTCGTGATTTGTTTGAACCATCGGAGTTTAGTATCCGGTTTTAACTTGTTTGACTTTGACATTGCTTATTTATAATTCGAAGAATGGCTAGTGAGAATCCCGACGAAAATTGGAAGGCTACATTAAATCTTCCTGAAAAAGATTCTCGTATAAAAACTATCGATGTAGCTCGGGCTGAGGGTATCGCTTTTGAAAATTACGGACTTAAAATCGAATTGTTGAAGGGTATCTATGAGAAAGGTTTTGAATATCCCTCTCCTGTACAAAGATCTAGCTTACCAGCTTCATTAGAAGGCAGAGATATTATTGCACGCGCCAAAAATGGAACTGGGAAAACAGCAGCTTATTGCATTCCTATTTTGAATTCCATAGATACTTCCTCCACCGAGATTCAGGCTTGCATTTTGGTTCCAACAAGAGAGCTTGCACTTCAAACTAGTCAGACTTGCATTGAACTAGCCAAACATATGCAAGTGAAGACTATGCTACTAATTGGTGGAACTCAATTAAAGGACGATTTAATTCGACTGGCCCAGACTGTTCACTTACTAGTTGGTACTCCTGGACGATTAATTGATCTTATGAATCGGGGACATATTCGCTTAAATCACTGTAAAGTCATTGCTCTTGATGAAGCCGACAAGTTGCTGTCGGATGAACTAAGAAATAATGTGGAACGGATTTTGGTTAATTGCGCCCCAAAACGACAGATTCTTGTATATTCAGCAACTTATCCCGTTGTTGTAGGATCATTTATATCAAAGCATCTTAAAAACCCTTTCGAAATCAATCTCATGGAGCGTCTTACGCTTAGAGGAATCACAGAATACTACGCCTATGTACAGGAAAGATATAAGGTGATCGAATCTTATTTGTTTACCTTCCACTGTTATGTAGGTTCATTGTCTCAACACTCTTTTTTCCAAACTTCAAATTTCGCAAGCCATTATATTTTGTAATACTGCTCAACGTGTGGAACTATTAGCAAAAAAAATTACCCAGCTTGGTTATTCCTGCTTTTACATTCACTCCAAGATGTCACAAGACGACCGCAACAGAGTATTCCATGATTTCCGTAGTGGTATTTGTCGAACACTTGTCAGTACAGATCTCTTCACCCGCGGTATCGATATTCCAACTGTAAATGTGGTTATCAATTTTGATTTCCCAAGATTCGGTGAGACATATCTTCATCGAATTGGCCGTTCTGGTCGGTTCGGCCATCTTGGTATTGCCATTAATTTGGTCACAGAAGCCGATAGGTATGCTCGACTTTCATGTTTTATTTGCTTCTAGAATGTCTTTGAAGAACATCGAGCGTGAGCTAGGTACAGATATTAAACCAATTCCAAAGGAGATCGATAAACGCCTCTACGTTGCCGAATTCCAGAACGAAGCCAATTTGGACAGTGAAACCAAAGCTGCTCTTTGTCAAGGCAGGCTTTATGATATCCCCCCTTGGGATAAAACTAGTAATACCAACAATGGTAAAGAGTAGTGTGCGCCCATGTGCACATGTATATATTGTAATTCCAGAGTTCTTTTTACCGCGATACCCATTCCCTCTTTGTAGCATTCTCCCCTGTATTATATTTCCATCCACTTCTTCCAACTCTGTTTTATTTTTTGTTACTGCTTCTTCTCTTCTGTACATACACGTTTTCCTTTCTCATTTTGTACAGTTGGACCTCGTTGTCCATGGCTATGCGCTCAGACAATCGAACAAACCGGTGTAATATTCCGGTCCTGTGCTTCGAATTGACTTATGAAGCACTTCAGCCTTTCAAATTGCGTTGGCACTGTATTTGTTGGGTTCTAACAACAAATGCACTACTAGGAAGCTTCTTCCCTTTTCCCCTTACGGTCGTGATGCATTGTTCGCGTGTGTTGCTTTTGCAGAGGAAGTTATGCGATACAATGCGTGTAATTGTGCGGATACGCTTTAGCCTGCAGGATCGTATTTTCATGGAAGTTCGGGTTGGTGTTGTATTTTCTCAGAGCTTGCTTTCAGATTGGAATAAGAAACTGACCCCGAAGGTTAAATAAATGCTACTATAATATGATTGTCTTCTATTTTTTGTATCTTTCTACTCTTCTGTCCTGAATAGCTCTGGTTTATTTTTATGTAAAAAGTCGTATTTCTATAGTAGTGCGATTTTACTTGGTGGTATGTTTATCTTATGGAATTTGAGTGTTATAGAGCTCGGGTGGGACCTCGTTTGTGTTTTAAAATTCCTAGGTGACTGCCCTCTCGAAACACCATGTGTGAATATAACGCTTGTTCTTTTATGTCGTTATGATCTCCGTAGGTCTAATATCTGTGTTGCGTGTTTTGAATTTCCATTTTAGCCGTTTTCTTTTAAATCTGGTTGACTAAATGAGCCCACACCAGTATGCTTTAAGTGGTCTGTTTAACTTGTTTCTAACGTCAAGAGAATCCATACTTGCAGTCTTTTTAACTATATGCCTTTGATTAACTCAATCGAACATTTTGACCTCGACCTCTGTTAATGCACGTAGATACATTAATCACTGAATTGAACTATTAATATACGCATCTGGTACATGGTTGCTTCTGGTATCACGAGAAGAGGCTGTGTTTCGAATCTCTGAGCCATCTAATTGATTGAGTTTCAAACTATTTCTTGTGAACCCACAAATTGTACCTGAATTAATGAATTGGTTTAGAACGCGCGTAGAGTATATAAAAATATGCCTTGCTAATCTTCTCGATTAGAGTTGACCCCGGAACTATTTTGGCTACATCAACTGTACAGAGGAAATAATGTATGAAATAGAGTTTCTTATAACTTTGAGCCCACTACAAAGAACGGTAAGTAAAATCAATGTAACTTTGAATGAGTATTAATCGCTGATTAGCAGCACTCACGACCTCACTTTTCAGAATTTTCAAGCATGCGTGAGGTAACGTTGGCTTGAATGCTACACTGAAGTAAGGTCAAAGTTGGATTAGATTTCCTCTCAGCTTGGTCTTCATAGTTGCAAAGATTCTGCGTTTGTAATACTTTGTACTGACTGCCTTAAATTCGAACACCGTACTCTTCAGTTTAGAAGCTAGGAGAGGCTTCACTACCCAATCCTATAACGCTAACAGCTTCAAACAAACATTTCCTTCCGGTGTCAAATCAACTATTTGCCCATGGCAAAGTAAAAATTCTTGTATGCCTTCTAATACTAGGAAGAAGACAAATGAACAAGGTTTCACGAAATGCATTAAGCAGGAAAGGAGATTATAGGATAAGCAAGTGAAGTACCTGTGTGGCCTAACTCATGAGCCTGCTCAATCTCTGTGCACTTAACTATGTAAAGTGACCTTAAGATCCCCCATAAAAAGCTTATCTTTTCCTGATCATTAAGCTACTTATGAGGTCCACTAGTGATAGCTGCTAAGTCACAATCACGATGACCTGATACCCCTTCAGTTTTTGTATGTAATTATTATACATTACCTAACGTGGACACACCAACGTCACAACACGGCCATTAAAGTTCAAGTGACTACTGATTTTTCCTTTTCACATTCCAAATACTGCTGACCATAGAATCGTTTGACGCAGTTTGCCTTGTTAGAAATTGACAAAAACACGAAGGAACTAACTGCAGAAAACACAGGGATGGCAAACAAAGGCCGATGCTACTATTACTTTCTAAAGAACTGTGACAGCTCAGTCAGGATGTGCGGAACCTTGGTCACATATATCTAAATACATAAATTCCTCCTTTCAGTCCCAACATATCTTGCTAGGTGAAGTGGTGATAAACAAATGTGAGGAAACCAGCGTATCCGAAAGAATTTGCCGAAACCATTGCAATCCCGGAAGCAACCAATTCTATCTTCATTTTTATACAAATCCAAGTTCAGGAATTGAGATACCATTGATGATGCCATTCCAACCTCTAATCAACCAATCGAACATGATGGGCTCTCTCCCGAGAAATTTTTCGTCACGCCTAGCGTAGAAATTAGGAAAGTGACAATCATCAAATTGAGGACTTCGAAGCTGTGGCTTCCACTCTGCTTAGAAAGGTAATCGGCGAAATCTTACTCCATTTCCCGAAAGTCCCGGAAATAACATCAAAGTAACAAACTTACTTATGGAATTCACTCTATCTTGAAGACAGGATTAATGAGTACGATCATTAGACCCGACTTTGGATATGCATTGAACCCGTAACTTCTGGCATTATAGATGGCATGATAATCGGTGCTATTCAAACTTTGCTTTTAATTACTAAGCAATCACCTCGATAGAATAAGAAAGAAACTTTGAAATTACCAAAATGCTATTAAAAATTTGGAGATATTTGAGAAAAACCAAGCAACATATAATACCGAATATCAAGAAAATTAAATGACACCCTTTAAGGGCCACATTTAATAGAAATTAGATCCTCTTTCCTTCCTTATCGATAGGCGTTCCGAGCTCCGAATTTGTATCACCCTTTGGGGTAGCTCTTTTCACACCCTTTGGCAGGTCCTCCACTGACGACTACAACGCGCAAAAATAAAATAGTGAATATGTGACGCACTCGACATTAAAGACAACTGCGTCACAAAAGAACAAGGAGCATGAAAACTCCTACCTGAAGTGGAAGGGATATCGGAGAAATTGTACCCTAAAAGAGGCGTTATAGAGAAAGTTAATTGAAAGAATAAAACGGAATATGGTAAAACCGTAGTTATCGTTAAGTAAGGAGAAACAATGACCCAATGAACCTCAAAATTTAAATACTCGATATTCTCATTATAGGCAATATATAAAGGTCCAAACACCTTTAGTCTAAATAGAATGAACAAAGGAGTTTTTAGATCAAATAATAAGTGGCCAAATGTAGACCTGCGAAGTGAGTTAAATAGCTATCCGCAATGATTGTTTTGTCAATTAAGGACGGGTTGGCAAAATTCGAGTTTCCCAACACGATTCAGCCCAAACGGACTTAAGTAAATGCATCACTAAGAGGATTTGGATTTACAGCAGTTACATACGACTAGCAACATACAATGATTATAACTCACAAATGGATTATACTTTTGAGATCTTAGTCCACACAAGTTTTACAATAGAACGAGTAACCCCCCCCCCCCTACTTTTATATGGTACGCTTAAAAATATAATTGTTCCACATCAGCTGTAACTTTCAAGCTCTTCAAAGAAAATGCGATTAAAAACTCGAATTCTGTAACTCGCCTTATGAAAAAGCCTAAACCAGTGATGTTGATCATTCCTCTCGCCAGGGACTGAAATCATAATCATTAACCACAACAAATGCACATCATGAGTGAGAAATTGATTTGTTGATTCACTATTTTTTTCTTTGGAAAATTTCATAACTTACAACTCCACTACTGGTTCGTGATCTAAAACTGAGAGCAGAATTCTCTTCCTCAGATGCCAACACACTCGAAGACCCATCGCCTTTTCTACGTTCTGCACTTAAAACATTTGAGACATCCGCCAGTGGAAGAGTTCCATAATCCTCTCGAAATTGGCTAAGCAGAATACTGTGTCGCTCAGTGCGAGGAATGCTTTTCGGGTAGGGCAAATTCTTTCTTGACGGAGTCTCACCAGTTGGGCTATAATCCAGAATTGCCTCCGAGAGATGATCAGAAAGCAAGACAGGGAGACGTGGAACCAGTGCACTGCGTATCTCCTTAAACACCGGAATTCGAGCCTCTACAGAAGCTACAGCATCTCCAACTTTCCCCATGGCACTTTCGACAGTAGACTTAATCCTAGTAAAGCGCTCCTTTACTCCATCGACAGTTTGAGCAAAGAAGGAGATGGAAGTAATCTCGTCGGAGATATTAGCGTCAGAACTAATGGACTCCCACTGAGCGCACTGATCTTTGAGTTGTTTGCCAAGACCATGGGATGAAAGCATACATTCTTTAGCAGTTTGGGAAGTACGATCGGTCAAAATATCAAAGGTATCACTAGCATCTTTGACACTTTTACTCAAGGTATCCAAATTAGCCACACAATTGTCCAAGTCGGTAATTGTAGTAGACACAGAAGCCTTTTGCCCATCATTAGCAGAGGTTATTAGCGTTAGTAATTCATTGGTAACTGAAGTGACGACCTTTTCTTCTCTATCAGCAAACTGTCGGATATGATTGCATTGTGCAGCTAGGGCTTCCTCTATCTATTACATATAAAAAATTTTCATCAGTTAAATAGACAGATATAGCTAATTTCCATTTCGCAACTGATATTATCACCTTTAAGTCAGATTCCACGTCTGTTTTGACTAGGGATTTGGCGTGCTTCAAAGCTTCCTAAAAAGAAAAAAGTTTGCGACGTACCACAGTTAAGACTGAGTTTGGTGTGCGTATTCAATGTGGTTAAAAAATGGAGAACAATAGTATATTAAGCTAACACTACTAGAGTAAAATGTCCGCATTAGTCTTAACGACCAGTTCAAGGTTGAAATATAAGATAATCCGGAAACACGAATGTAAATTAGTTTAATGCTGAAATATGGGGTTATGCCAGCAATAAGGAGAATCAGGTTAAAACAGAAGGAAGTCACAAGACAGAAACTAAGTCCAAATACACCTTGCATAAAATCTCATACAAGTACTGGAATCGAAATGTTCTCCACTCTAACCAATCTATACCAATTTATCGTCCAAATTGAGGATCCTCGACATTCAGTACAGAAAGAGAAGGGGAGTAAGATTACAAGAAGCAAAGGTTGCAACTCCTACTGTATGAGAATTATCCTCATAATTCTTCGTTGCCCCCCAAACTTCAAGATATTAACCAAATTACTGACCTAAGTGATCATCGTAGAAAACAGAGTCTATCTCCCTCTTTTCAATTTTATAAATGAAAATCTGGGGTATACTTACGTCAACACAAAAGTCTTCACAATAAAATGAATACAACAGGGTGAAAACCGATTAAGGTGATATAGTTTTAGGCCCCTCATAAATTTATCACCCAAGTCTTCGATCCTATAATGCATAAATTTAATAGTGATTAGAACATGAAAAAAACCGGAACTAACTTCGAGAGATTCCACAAGGGCATTAGCCTCTGATTCCTTCAATTTTCCCCGATCCTTCAATTCAACACTTAATTTATTATTCTCCTTAATAGTCTCATTGCGAAAAGTAGACCAAGTTTCAGCAGTTTTCGACAGCTTGACGGTTTTGGTTGTGATATCGTCGAATATCTTGCAGAGGATTTTATTCTAAAAGCAACAAAGGCATAGGATAAGTGAAATTGAGAAATGGAAATTGAGAATTCTGGAGTCTCAAATGTGTTTGAATTCATATTCTTCAATCCCTCTAATTAGATGATTCATTCCCTTCAATCAATGTACATCAATATGATGACGAGTATGACCTTGATGAGGAACTAATAGAATAAATAAAACAATGAATTGTGAAAACGCCAACAATATGCGAATACCAGTAGAAAAGGAAGCAGAGCTTTAACACAATAGACGAGATAACTGCTCCCCAGACGCAACAATTATAAGAAGTTTCAAGTGAGCCAATTCTCGGTAGCTTTAAAATACAATAATGGCAGCAACCATGAATATAAAATTCAATGGCCACAGTAGACTCTTGTCAGTGGGTTAGTGAAATAATTATCTCACTGCTCTACCTAAAGCTTAATGCACCCACTGAGCAAATAATACGTTTATTAAATTTATAAATAAAAGGGCACATTATGAACAAGAATATACGCAGGTAGATATTGATCTCACACTGAAAACAACACACAAGTTATCTAAAAGAAAAGATTACAAACCTCATTAAGCAGCCTCTGACGTATAGCAGCAAGATTTTCCCGTAATTCAGAGCCTAGATTGTTAACCACATCAAGGGCTGAATCCATAGTATTAACGCGGAATTGCGTGACAGTTTCGACCTGAGTATTCACTAAGTTCTCAACACCATTGACACACCTTTTCAAATTTGATGAAACTATAGAAGCGAGGACAGAGGAGAGTTGATCGACCTCTCTCAAATTTGCCTCATTTGAAGCCTGTAACTGCTTGCATGCATCTCCTAGAAACACAGATAGAAGAACCACAACTGAGGAAAATTAAATGAGGCGAAGGAGCAGAATAAAAGAAAATCTTAATAAAAAGTACATGTACAAAACTCCACTAAGGCACTAGAAATAAAAGCTTGCTTTAGATTCCAAAGTCCTAACTAATAACGTTGCTTATCTGGAGATATGAAGGCTGTTATGCAAAATCACTTGTAATCGCTATCAGTGTGAAGAATTTTTATAGAAATTTCGATACTCAATTTGGCATAGCTACCACGGCCACCGATCCAACCACTCTCTAAAGAGATTTCTAGTTCGTTTGAACAATCTTGATCACAGCTGTAAGCGATGAAATTTGTGGGATGCTAGAAGAGTGATAGCTCCGTGAGATCTAAACTTACTTCCAGTAAAAGAAAAAGTACATCGATTTAAAGAAGTTCAGAATTTTCACTACTTACTAAATGCCAATATTCATGAAAAATTTACAAGTAAACGCAAAAGAAATACACAAGTTGTGGTTACCCTTAAAGAAGCCTTAACAAATACATCAGAGCGAGAATAAGTAGTAAGAAATTGGTAATTGGTTTCCGCATAGAAGGAAGATATACCAAAATTCATATATGACTTGATCAAAGCGCCTGTCTTAATCAATAGGAATGATTCAATTCTCATTGGAATAAGGCAGTAATAATCTAGAATATCCTATCAGAAACTAGCTCACTTCCAATCGCGTTTCAATGATAAGTAATTTGTATATCAAAACTATGACTCTTACATAACACTCAAAAATTGATATAAGAAAAATTGAAGAAAAACATTTGATTGATAACGCAAACAAGATAAAAGGTAGATCCAATGACATCTACAAACTACCACAACAGAGAGTGACGTTTTGGAGCATTTCTGTAAAAAGAGCTAATAATATGAACAGAACAAGGAAAAAGTATAGTTACAAAAGGAGAATAAAAGTCGCCAATTCAATGATCTGAAAATCTCCTCTGACTTTCACGAATTTAATGTACCGATAGAAGAGAAAAGCTCTGAATTTCGCTATTATTAGCATAGCTAGTCAGCTATTCGAAAAGACAAATACCACCGATAAAATAATAACATTGTTCTAAATAAATTAAGAGCAAATTAAGCCTACCTAGCTGATTCGATAGCTGCTCAATCTCAGACGAAATATCATTCTCCAGAGTGCAAACCACCTCAAGTGGTTTTTTAAGATTCTCGGCCAAAAATCCCTCAGGAAGTTGTTGAATAGCCGACCGGTTCTTCAGCTCAAGCGATTTGAAACGATCAATTTTGCCATGCAGACCCTCAATATCTGCTTCAAATGTACTGGCAACTGAGATCAAGTCCCTTGTCCGTTCAGCTAGCCTCTCTTCGGTGATTTGGTACTCCGTTCGCAAGTACTTCTCCTCCTTCAGCCTCCTTTGCGTTTCTTCAAGCCTCTCCATTGTAGACCTTAAATCCTCATTTGCTTTATTCAGTTCAGATTCGATTGCCTCTTTAACATCTTTGATTTCACATAATTCCTGTTGGGTAAGTTCAAAATTTTTAAATGCCGCATCCAAATCTGCCTCTAGCACCTCTCTTCTGCTCTCCAAATCACTGAGAAATAAAAGTCAGACCTTAAAATCTATCCAATAAACAAAATAATGAATGTGTAAAGGACGGTCCTCTTACTCAATACGAGTTCTTTGCTGCTTCAACTGTAAAGTCATAGCTGCATAGTTATCAGAATCGATAAAAACACCCGTTTTGGAACGAGTAGCTTCAAGATCCCGTCTTAGACGTTCCAATTCCTCGTTATAACCTTTGATCAACTGAGTCTTGTTAAGCTTTTGGTTAATCTCTGGACGATTCTGAATGTTCTTTGCTCTGTGAGCGTAATCCAGGGTCGATATTGTTTCCTCAAAAGATGAAATTCCAGGTCCGATAGTGGCAATAATTGAGGTCTTAGTTTTACCACCTAACGAGTCCTATTAAAAGCGAATAAAAAAAGCACAAGACAACAACACCTGTAAAAGACGTGTGAGTTTGCTTTCACGGTAGGGAATATGGGGGCTGTGGTCCACTAAGCAAGTAATAACGCGGCCAAGGGTGAGGAGGCTTTGATTAATTGAACCAGCCTCTCTAGCCCTCTTATCCAGTGCACCAGAGCGGCCTATATTCTCACTACCAGCAAGATCAACCAAATTCAATTTTCCAATCTTGAGGAAAACTTCATCCTCTTCTGGGAAACTCTCTTTAATATGTACTGTAACAGTAAAGACGGTATGAGAACGACTTGATTGAGCATTAAGCTGAGTATTGGCTGTCTGTCGACGAATTAGACCCTTTTCAAGAATACCATATACTTCATCTTTGTTATGTACAGCCACTTCGCGCAGTCCCTTTACAAGAACTGAACCCTTTTTGTTTGAGTCATCATATATTGCAAGTCGAACAGTTCCTTCGCCAGATGAGAGCAAATCAAATAATTCTTCATTATAGAGCTCCAAAAAGGAGACACGAACAGAAAAATCACAGCCCTGAGATAAATGTTGAGGATATTAAAAATTTACCATTGCTTCCAACGTGGAGAAAATTTGATTGAGAGCTCTGGGAACAATTCCAGCGGTGGGATCAGTCTCCCAAGTGTAACGTAGTGAATCCGATCTCTCACCAGTCATGGTATAAGTTTTTCCGGTACCGGTTTGACCATAACTGCAGAAAGAAAATTTAGCATACAAAAAATACAAGCTCACGCAAAAATTGTGCAGTTGTAACCCTCTAATACCTCAACAACAGTCGGCGCAACCATGTCATTGTATATATCCTTTTGCTTAGAGTGAGGTCCGAAAACACGATCGAAAGTGTAAGACCGTAAAGAAGTTGATTTATCTTTTAGTACAATTTGCTGATCCTTGCATGACTCGACAATGCTGAAATCTCCCAAGTTCTCCTCACGACTGTTAAAGGGTCTAAGAACAGGTTATATTTTTATTGAAAGATACCTGCAACGAACAGCTACTCTGATATTCTGGCGATTACTTCTTTCGCGGCGCATAATTAAATTTAACACGGGCGCACCAATCAGGAGTACGCATTCTTAAAAGGGTAAAACATTAATAAGTAAACTATTTCTCATAACTTTCCATTGTTGAATTTTGTTGTTATTTAGAAAACAATTTTATATAAAAACCATTATAATATTGTAATACCCGCCATGTTTGCATTTTAGATCAAATTCATATTAAACAAGGCTTTTCGTAATCATTAAATTATTATTACAGGAAACAGCGTTACATTTTACGCATAGGATGACTATGTTCAGAACTATATTTAATTTATGACAATTAGAATATGCAATCCTCTCTTAATTGGTAAAAAAGTATATTCCCAATTTGCAAATCTGCATAGATTGTTCGTTATCTAAGAATTGGAAATGTGTTTTAAGATTCATAGTTCAGTAATCTTTGATTTAATAAAAGTACTATAAGATAATATTCATTAACATGGAAATAATTAAACAGATTTATTTTTATAATAAATTTGTGAAAACGAACTTTTGTGTTTATTGATTTAAAGATTAAAGATTTTATAAATTAAAATATTACTTGGTCTTAATTTAAAAGACTGTTCTAAAATAAAAAAATTCTATTGCTTCATTTGAATTATGACTTAAGTTTTAACAGTAAATCTCGTTTTACCGGTTTCATTATTTGGCGCTCTACGCTTTGGAAGGTGAGTGTTGAAATGGCTTCTGATAATCCTATTGTTGCTCGTTTGGTTTTTCAAAGATGTACAAAAGCTAAACTACTTCTAACCGAAGATGAACCT
The DNA here is from genome assembly GCA_900617975.1 of Rodentolepis nana. Lineage (NCBI taxonomy): Eukaryota > Metazoa > Platyhelminthes > Cestoda > Cyclophyllidea > Hymenolepididae > Rodentolepis > Rodentolepis nana. The sequence goes on along the minus strand of UZAE01000021.1, from coordinate 4,844 downwards.
AAGGATGAGTCAGATTTTATAGCGATCAACGAGGGCCTATTAGTTTTTATCGCAATTCTTGGTGATATTACTCCCAAACTTCAAAAACTGGTAAAAGCAATTTGTACTACCCAAATTTGCGAAAAGGATGGAAAATACGTTTCCATTCTCGATTTCCCCTGTGATGTCATCTTGATTCCTCATTTCTGTCTTGGAGGACGCCTTAAAGGCAAATCGTTTCAGTATCACTCCATCGTTTCAAAGGAAGAAGCTGAGCGTTATTTCAAGCTAATAAATGATAGCTGCAGTAATTTCGCAGCCTCAAATTCTCATTGGGTCTCCTCTGGTCATCGTATTTATGCCGGTGCCTTTGGTATTCGACAAAATCTGACTGTTCATAGTAATGGACCCTTCACTCATGTTGTCGAAATATAGCTGCTTAAATTTGTCATTTTGTGTGTTTTTTTTCCAGCTCTGTTTAGAAGTTTGTTTAATATTTTTACAGGATGATTGAAATCACTGCAAACGATCGTTTGGGAAAGAAGGTTCGTGTGAAATGTAATCCCACAGATACTATTGGCGATCTAAAGAAACTCATCGCTGCTCAGACCGGCACAAAGTGGGATCGAATTATTCTGAAAAAGTGGTACAATGTCTACAAGGATCCTGTCACCCTGGCTGATTATGAGATCAAGGATGGCATGAATTTGGAACTTTATTACAAATAGACTTATTCGTATTTTTCGATGAATTGTTATGAGACCTTATCATTTTTTATTAAATTTCTTTTGAACTTTGAATGAATCACTGATTGCGCAATATGGCGCTTAATTTTAACCCTTTCATTTTTGAGGTCCTATGTTTCGGCCATTCGCTTGCTATGTAAGTTGAAATCAATAAGCTGCGAAGATTGTTCATTTTTAGTTGTCTTATCTTTTTAGTTGGTTTAACATGATGTGTAAAATGGGTATTGTTTTTCTTCTGCTAGAACAGCGATGCTTATCGTTCTAACTCCTTTTGCTCGTATTGGTTGTCTTAATAACTCAAATTTTCTAGTATTAGTGTTTTCTAGTACTCGTGTAGATAGTGTTGCGCTATTGCGACATACCGGGAGGGGGGTTGACAAGCACAGTAGTTGCGCCATCGGTATCTGCGCGCTTTATAATCCATTTTGCTCAACAGTTATGTTATACATTCAAAATCACGAGATTGCTTCAGTGAAGGTATTTACAGCTGACTACTTAAATAACGTAGTAGTACCTTTGTTATCTTGGCAATTCCAAAAACGTGCAGCCTGCTGTTGAAACAAAGGCTGCACATTGCACCGGTTTTTACATCTTTTATGATGTAAGTGCAAGGATAAGACACGTATGCAGAACTGAACAAAGCATACCTTGGTTAATCTCATGCTTTCAGTCCCTCATTCTCCCGACTACCGATTGAGGTTGAAGATGGCGGGACATGTTCAGATCATGCTCATTACTAATGTTTTATGTACCGGCTGTCGTCACCAGCCCAATTGAAGTTATCTCTAACACAATTTGGTGAATTGAATTAGGCAAAATAGTCGTACCTGGTGGAAATGCTCCTATAATTATGGAATCTATGTTATTACTTAATAGCCTATGGTATTCGAAACGTAAAGAAAGCAATTTTTACTCACCTGGCTTCAAATCTAAACCTGAGCACAGTTCATCACAATATAGTCTTAAGCACAGAAAAACCGCTCCCAACTTGAGATCTCAAACGATAATTTCAAGTTCTTCCCTGTCTATTGAATCCTAAAAATTTTAGTTATCATTGAAAGGTTAAATATTAGCCTTAGCAACGATTATATAAACCCTGGCTTCTACGGCCTTTACTTAAAAAATTGTACATTCTTATATAGTCAGATTTTATACACAATAAACTACCCATTTACTTTTAATACGCATTGGTTTGTCCGAAACGAATAAATGATCATGTGTGACAACACTCATTTAATGGAAAGTAAAATAGAGGTATATATTACAAGGAATTGTGAGCATTTCACCTCAAGCAGGTTCAATGAACTCGTGAAATAGAATGTGAGATTATTGCGCTTCTTGGGATACTTCTGGAGTGGGAGAACTAGAAGTGATAGAACTTGGATTCAGGATCTTTTTTGGTGGAAGAGCCTTTCGTTTTCGCGCACCGGTTACGGTCATTGTTGTAGTGATTTCACTCGTTCCTAAGTCCTTCATGAATTTTCTGAATAGAATCCAGATATATCGCCGTAATGGGGACCGTCACAGGACAGACAGCCGCACAGCCTAAGCAATTGTTCACAATCCACCCATAAACATCCATGCCTCTGACGTGACCAATTGGAGTGACGTACATATTACTCAGCAAGTGATTGGATGACGATAAGTGTGCGCATTTACGCGAGGAAGGCTATCATGTGATTTGATGAGTCATTCTAGTCAGGCACTGGGACAAAAGGGGAAGGAAGCGGGAGGATGGAACTTATTGATTAACGCTTTTCATTGGAGAATTTTGCACGTCGGATTACCGGGACTATGATTCAGCAGGGAAGACTCAAGTTGCTGAAGGATCTGTGGGTACACAATCCTAACACTTAAAATACTCGACCAAACTTAGTGGTTGGTCAGGTTGTGCATGCAGAGGGTTTCTCGGCTAATCAACTGTTGATGTTTATTCAACTAATCTTAAATGTATTCAATTACCAATTTTGAGTGCTGTGAACATAATTTCAATATACGCTATATTTGCCATACATCTCCTTCTTCTATGTCATTGATGGAGTTTAACAACTTTGAGAACATTTCTATACAGGGGTATTTTGCCACAGAGATTACTGAGGATAAGTCAAGTCATATTCGAATAGCAATCCTCTACGAATCTTTATTTTCTATGACAGGTTAAATAAAAGTTATTACCGACCATAACAGGGTAACATCGAACCACGTAGGAAATGAAGGACAGACGGATTTAACAATTGCTCTGCTGGAAAAGTGGACTAATGCCCTCTTATGGAAGCACCTTCACTAAGATATTCTGTGACTAGACAAAGGTAAAGGGGATTTGCTTCTTGGTCTTCTGGGAAAACTCAATAATGCTTCATTCGATAAGAAAATAAATAGAACTCCAAGACTTATTTCAATAAGGCCAATTTAGTTTGAAAGGAGAAGAGTCCCTGATACTGTCATGCGAATAGTTTAGACAAATTAATTAATGCCTTGGAATGATAATACCAAAATGGTACGAATTTATATTTCAAAATATTTGAAAACTGCTAAAAGTCAATTTAACCTTGACCTACCATAAGATTAACTTCAACTCTGGCATATTAAGCCTAAAGCTGACACCTTTATTTCTGGGGGGAGGCACGCGTAAGCAACCTAAATAAGAATTGCAAATCACCGCCACATGTTTACTAGATCGGAAAAGGTGGGCTTCATACACTTTATAAATTGTTTTTCTTTGCAATTTCCGTTTTTAATATTTTAAGCTAAGCAACTGTTCTCCATCCACTATACTCAAACTACATAAATAAACCAAATAAAGGAACACTTTTCAATACTTTATTCTGCCCAATATCCACTGTATTTTTTTAAAGCCAACACGTTGATAAAGAATGAAATTTCTTAAAATGATCCACTTTTGGCTCACTTAGGAATCAATTCCGCTTAACTTTAAAACCATCAATACGTTTTAATAATTAAATCCTTTAGGGCATGACAGAAATGAATAAACGTAGGTTCACTTTTTTAATCATCGTACAGGTGAAAATTTTACCAGGTGTTAAATTGGTGCTTTACGCTCAATTTCATAAACAACAGCCCTTTAATTAAAAGTATATTCACGCATGATAAGAGTTGGATCAACAAGTATACATTTAAATGATCATCTTTAGTTTGTTAAAAAAGCATTAAAGTCCTTTTGGTGAAGAACCCTCTGGCATTCATCTTGGGGAGAGGGTTATCTTCAAGTCGCTTTCTTGCTGACAGGCTTTAATTCTGCCACTGTCAGTTTTAACACCACTATTCGTCAGTCTTAATTTGACCATTTCACAGTTATTTTACTATCCAGAAAAGAGTGAGACTTGACGTTAGATGAAGGATGATTTCGAGAGTACTTGCACTTGATTCAATTTGCTGTTCACATTGTGCAAAATCTTGGTCTTCAAATAAAATTGTTTAGTGCAAAAAAATAATACAAATTATGCATACTTGTTAGTTGATTATCGAGAGGTTTACTCAACAAAACCCCGAATATGTGGAGTAATTAAAACGCACCAGGCTATAAGAAATTACCAGGCATTCAAATATTCCAAAATATGTCCGGTTATTGTCATATAACGGAGCGCAAAAGCTTTTGTTTAAAAGCAACGTTATTGAAGGATTAGCACAGATGTGCGTGGTTCGGTACAAGTAGAGACCACCAAGAAGTGTCAAGCATAACGCAAGACCTCCAGAGGGTTAATTAATTAATTCTCGAGAAATTTTGAATTAAGCCTGAAAATTCGTATTGATAATTCGATTTCAAATACAACACTATGATATATGTTCAGTTCTCGATTATTTTTCGAGAAAAGGTAGCCATAATCAAATCAAGCAAACAAACTGCATATTGTATATCTGACAATTTATTTGTTGCGGACATTATTCCAGTTATGGTAAGTTACTTTCTTATAGTAATAAACCGACGTTTGTGATAATGTATATTTTCAAATTGGGGTGTGAGATAGACTTACCTCCTCGTGGTGCACCCTGGGCAACATAATCATACGGCAAAAAAGTCTATCAACCGGCAGTTGACTTCTTACTTCAAACTACCATCACCCCACTCTGTCATATTCGACCCCTACCACAGTACTCATC